>JAAGNO010003193.1:100659-120624 GCA_033439905.1 Ceryle rudis | reverse complement strand
ACCCCTGCCCTGGGCAGCCTGGCACAGCCCTGGACAACCCTGCAGGAGGGGAAGAAATTGTTCCTCAGCTCCAACCTATATCTTTATTTATTTAGTTTCTGAGCCAACACGAGTTAATTTAATTAGTCACCAGAGGTAGTCTGTGTATTGTACCTTAACATCTGATATATTAGGATGCTGATGGGCAGTCTTCCTGACCCTCGTCCGCCTGCCTGTCTACCTGAGCAGTTTGTAGAGTGAAAAGCACTTAAAATATATTATCGATAACAAACCTATCCTTCTAGTAATGAGTGGGTACTCTTATCATGCATGGTTAATTGCATCTGAAATGCCTTATGTCTGCTCTTCAGAAGATGCCAAAAGAGCGTAATTGCCAAACAAAAATTATATAGGTAAAAGAAATAATGGATTAGTATATTTTCCAGCACTGTAGCACGTAAATAATGGTGAAATGCACTTTTGTACCCTGAGGCATTATTAATTTGAAGATCACTGCAGATTTTCTCTTAATTTTGGGGAGTAAGGACCCTTTAGGTAGGAATCTCCTTTTTAGTGAAGTGACCCCATCTATTTTTTACATCCAACATGGACATCTCTAAATATTGCTGAGAATCCCTGGCTACCCAGGGTGATGACCGAGGCAGGTCACCACTGTTCATCTCATGAGAGATCTTCAAAGATGATATTACAGCGATGTACGATTGTAGCTGGGTCGTTAATCCCAAAAGATAGTGTTGGAGAATCAGGCTGTGGGTGAAGATAAGATGTGCAACACGCATGTCATGAGCGGGGGGGGGAAAAAAACCCCAACAACTCACAGGGTTTTTCCCCTTTATTTTGTTTTTTAAATGATTATTAATATCTTAATATCTATGTGCAAATAGTGACTTGATAAAAGACGCTGAGTATTTGATGGGCTTTCTTGCAGTAGCTGTAAGAGTTTCGGAGAAGACTTAACTGTGTGTCCCACAGTGGTGTGCACGTGGAGAGGCAGGGGGTAATAAGGTCCTGGCACAGTGTTTAACTTAGTGTTATATTGCAGTGATTTGGAAATCAGAAAGAAAAATAGAAGTGTTTCCCTCAATATCCAAGATATTATGAAGGCAGAGAATCTCTGTGATATGCAATAAACTTGCATTTTGAGTATAATGTGTTTGGCTCTGTAGCTGAAAGCGTTTTTGGTACGTTAAAATACAACTTTTCATAAAATATTAGGAAAATGATGCTTTGTTTTTGCAGTTGGCTTCATATCTATTCCATGCCAGGCTCTCCAGGACTATCATTAATGTCAGCAGGGGAAGAGCATTTTTGAATCATTTTGACTAACGTCGCCTTGACGTGATCTTTTGAATTAATTATAACTCGTGTTATAATTCATAACATGAGTTTTTTACTGGAATCAGTGCAAACATAATTCCAGAATAGGAAAATACAATAGGAATGGGAGAACCAAAGAATGAAACAATTATTTTTTCATTAAGATTTGGAAGGGGTTTCTGTTCCTCTTGTGTACACAATATTCACCGATAGTGTCGAAATGAGGTTTTGCTTGTTCCAGCTGCTTCTCAGACCGGGATGTTAAGCAGGAAATGATGCACATAAAGCTTAAGGTGAGATCAGCAGAAAAGGAGCCCTGCCTGTAAGCCCTGCTGTGAGCATCTTGTATTAAACCCTCAGTTAATGACAGAAACTTAGGAAAAGAAGGGTCTGAAGGTATTTTGCTCTCTTCTCCTGTACCATTACTGTTCCCTGATGGAGCTTTCTGTATTTTTGTGTTAAAATGACCAAATGTATGAATTTCAAAGTCCAGCCTGCCTGGAATACAGCAGAGCAGTTGTTTTTCTGTCAGACACAGACTTTTTGGGTTGATATGTTCCCTACAATTTTTAAAGCAACTTCTTTATTTTGCTTGAAGTGGATTTTTCCCTCCTTGTTTTCCCATCCTCCTTCTTTCCTTGTTTTTTCGTCTTCATTTAACCCCTTTCTGACAGTTGGCCTGGTTTCAGAACTATAGGGTTTAGACAGAAGTCAGGGGGACTTTGTGGTTCCACAGGCAGAAGTTGAAATGAGGGATTCTGCAGCTGCTTTGACCTGTACTAGCTATCCTCAGGGAAAAATAATTCAAGAGATATTACAGAGTGAAAACAGCTTTCTGTGCCCTTTCCCAGGACAGGCTTTAAGGCAGGCAGCCAGGACAACCCAGGGAATGCCTAGATCACATCTCTAGATGTAGGTGGGGAGGGTCTCACTTCTTCTCTGAGTTAGCTGCCTGTACCCATAGCTTGCAGTGCTGGTCTCTTAACGACCGACCAATTTGTGTCTGTTTTTTCTTACCTGTTTAGTTTTGTCAGTGATGTGCTTAAAGTTTCTCCTCTTTTTTTTATTTTTTTTTTTTCCTTCCAGAATTTTTCATTGATCACTTTGGCAGCGTGTACTGTTTGTGGGCAGCAACATTATTACCCAGCAGTAATTCCAGTTGTGGGTTCAGGTTTTGATATTAAAATGGATTATCTATAAAATATGCATCAGAGAGTGGGCTTTACTGACAGTTTTTCTATCAATTCTGAAAAAAAAAAAAAAAAAGCTTTGATGTTTTTTCCCCCTGACAGAATTGACAGAGGGGGAGTTGGGGAAAAGAAAACCAAAACAACTGGCTTTTAATAGCAGGTCACATCAGGAGTCATGAGCGCTAAAATACATTATCATATGGAGTTATTCCAGCTCAGGAAATCTTTTACATGAGCCATGTTTAATCTATATATTTATATTGAATATTTAATAAACCCATATTTAATTTATTTTCACACCCACTGCAGTGGAACATACGCATTGTTACCACCAAAACTTTGCAAGGGCCAGCTGGCTTCTAAAGCACAGGGCAATGAACAGGACATCTCCATGATCACCACTTGGCCAACCTCCCTGAAACGTCTCCGTTGGCAAAATTTGCAGTGCTGCACAGAGTCCTAATGGTGTGATTTTTTAAAAAGAGCTTACAAATATTTTGACGGTCATCTGGTGTTAACTTTCCAGCTGATCTATGTGACACGCACCATCCGAGTCTGTTCCTGCTCCTTTCTCAATAGATATTCTTCCCCTTTTAAACCCAATCCTGAAAAAAAACCCCAAAAAAGTAAAATCTGTATTTGTGTAAGATCTGAGGACTGCAGCTTCTGGTTTCATTTTGTAAATTAGAAGTTCATAAATGTTTCCATTAAGAAAGATTTTGATATTTGATAATGGAAGCAGCTGGGGCATCCTGCTTGGGTAGAGCAGCTCCTTGTGCAGACAGCTTTATGAGCACACTCCTTCCTCTTCCTCCCAGCACTGCCTGACCTGCCAGCGTTCTGTCGACCATCTGCACGTAATCTTTGCAACACGGTTTGAGGACCATCTCTTATTTCATAGCTTGAGCAGATGACTTATTTATCAAGAGAAGAAATTTTGTTTATAATCCTATATAGGATCTACAATGAATCACTTTTCTGTACAACTTGTAACCTCGGTTCTGTTACCTTAGCTTGAGGTTATCGAAGTGGGAATTAGCACTGTCTTACTCCGCCTGGAAAAGTTGCTATAAATTGGGGCTATTTAGCTGAAGAAATGCTAGAAAAGTCCTTGAATAAAACGCTGCTCTGGTCACGTGCTGCTGAGACTCTCCAAGCACAATTTGCACTTGGGCTTAATTCCAAAACTGTTAATGTGAGCTACATAAGCCAGTAAAGTGATGTAATATAAAACAGATTTAACCCTATATGTGTCATTACCCTGCTCTCAAAGAAATTCTTAGGATAAATTTAACCCTGTGTGTGTCATTACCCTGCTCTCAAGGAAATACTTAGGTAAAATGATTTTAGTCTGATTTATTAGGTTTGCTGGCTAATTATTCAAATGAGGACAAGCTCAAGGGTCCAAGGTTATATCTAAACTCCAGTATTTTTCCGCCTATCACAGAATGGTGGGGGTTGGAAGGGTCCTCTGAAGATCGAGTCCAACCCCCCTGCCAGAGCAGGACAGAACTAGAGCAGATCACTCAGAAATGCATCCAGGCAGGTCTTGAAAGTCTCCAGAGAAGGAGACTCCACAGCCTCTCTGGGCAGCCTGTTCCAGTGCTCTACAACCCTTCCAGTCAAGACGTTCTTCCTCATGTTGAGGTGGCACTTCCTGCACTCGAGCTTGAAAGGAGGAGATGTTGCTTGGCTGTCAAAGAGCCGGGGCTTGTGTTAGCTGATCAACACGGAGCGTGTAGGAAGATGGAGGCTGTGCAGGCTGCTGTGATGAAGTCACTTAAAACTAGTGGTTGTTTTTAGGAGGTGAGGCAGGCAGCAGACCAGCGTGGCTAAGTAAGGACCTACCGGTCAGACTAAGGCATGAAAAGGAAATGTATCCAACGAAACCAGGGACTGTATCCTGGGAGGAATATAGAAAACCTACTCCTTTCCCACCTGCAGTGAAGCTAGGAGAACTAGTGAGATGGAGAAGACTGAGGTATCCTCCAGTTTTTGCATCTCATTTTTCACTGGTAGCCACTCTTCCCCCATCTCTCAACTCCCTGAACCTCAAGGCAGGGGCTGAGCGAACAAAGTCCTTCCTCTGATAAGAAAAGATCAGGTTTGAGACCACCAGAGGAACATGAACATACACAAGTCCATGGGATCCAACAAGATGCATCCCGGGGTCCTGAAGGAGGTGGCTGATGTGGTTGCTGAAGTGCTCTCCATCTTCCCTGACAAGTGGAGGCAGTGAGTTGGAGAAAAAGGATTCCCAGTGACTTCCCAGTGAAAAGGATTTCCCCAGTGACTGGAGAAAAAGGATTAAAGCTGCAGGGAGACCTTATTGCAGCCTTCCAGTACTTAAGGGGGGCTTACAAGAAAGATGTTTTACCAGGGCCTCTTGTGATAGGACGAGGGGGTAACGTTTTTTAACTGGAAAAGGGTAGATTTAGGTTAAATATTAGGAAGAAATGTTTCATACAAAGAGGATACTGAGCTGCTGGAACAGGTTGCTTAGGGAAGTTGTGGCTGCCCCATCTCTAGCAGCGTTCAAAGTCAGGTTGGAGAGAACCCCATCCTTTGTTTTGGAGGTTCTGGGAACATACAGAGTATTTGATGTCTTAGTTTGTTCAGTGTTTTGTTTGGGTTTGGTTTTTTGGTTTTTTTTTTTTAAACCTGAAGGATTTCTTTTCAAGTGAAAGTGAATATTCTTAAACGTGGTCACTTGGAAAAAAAAACCAAACCCAACTCCCATTTTCTGCAAGCCTCTATATAATTGCCTTCTACTTCTCAGTGACACATCTTCTTGTTGGAATTCTTGAATTTGAACAGAAGACTGATTTGCATGCTGGCTTAAAGTATAAAAAAAAAAAGTGATTGAGTAACTACTCTGGAAACTGAAAATTTGAAACTACCTTTTTTTTCCCCATCCATCTGTTTGTAAAGTTATTTTCATACAATTACATCATTTAAACTTTACATAAGGAATTACTGCAAATGATTCCTCTGATTCTGCTTTTTGTTGCCAGTATGGCAACAATCCTCTCTCACCCTGGCTTCCTGCGTCCGCTCAGCGTGATGTCTGTTGCCATCTATCGATGACAGTGGAAATGTCTCCGCAGGCTTTGGGTGACCAGTGGTGTCAGTGATTTCTGTTGTTATTTTGATAACGCAGACTCCCAAACTGTGAATAAAATGTTCTCTAAGTTTGCAAGGAGGAGTAAATGCTATAAAATGAGAAGCAGCCCAGGGACGAAGGATTAGTCACAGTTACCCCCCCACCCCAGGTCTGTGCCAGGATTAAAATCCATGTTACAATCCCAACATTAAAAAGGAGATCAAATGCTTTTCATTTCAGCCACTCATTCTGCTTCATTTTTTCCTGTGTCACACCGATAGTATTCGACGGGTTTATGTTGCCTGTAGCTCATCGGGGTAGGAAAAAGGTATAAGTAAAGACATGGAACAAAAGTCCTCGGTCTGTACATTTTCTTTTGGGAGCTAGTGACCGTGATCCCTGTAGCACAGTGTCACTTTGTGCCAGGGGTATATAATCTGTGCCATCCTGCAACCGTAGATTTCGGTGTTTCTCAGTGCTCGGAAAGGGAGCTGTTGCAATTTCTAGTTTGAATTGTTGGTCAAGCAATATTTATCGTTGTCTGAGCTACCCAAGATAAGGCCGTACGTCATTAAACTGAAGACACTGAACTCTGTCCAATGGATGTTTTCTTTATAGGCCACAGAAAGTGAGATGGGAGACGTTGATTTAACAGGTCTTCCAGAAGCACCTGTAGACTCTGAAGATGAAGAAGAAGAGGAGGATGAAGATATTGACAGAACTTCAGATCCGCTCCTAGGGCGAGATGTTGTACGAGAGTGCCTTGAGAAAGAGCCTGCAGATAAGACTGATGATGATATCGGTGAGGAGGGAAAAACCCAATCTGTATAATAATCTCTATATAAAACCATATCACGATATCTGTAAGAGAATCCTATCTGCAAAGCATTTAATGAATTAATGTTAAACCTATATCCTCGTGAATGATGCTTTCAGAGATCACTTTGCTCGACAGAGACTGTTAATTGAACGACTTCTCTTACTGAGACAGTATTTGTTCTGAGAAACCAAGGAGTTTAAAACCCAGTCTTTTGAGATCCTTAAGCATCACAGGGTATGTGCTGATAAAAGGGAGGGATGGGTATAGCAAGGTAGTCTTGACTGCCTGAAACTGTTGAATCGGTGATTAAATGTCAAAGGGGACGTAGTATTGCTTCAGTGTAGACGTGCTTAATTGCAAACCGAAACATTTCAGATGAAATTAATTCACTGCAGTGTTTAACTAGAAAGTGGCATTAGTTTTAATAGTAAAATTTGCCTTATGTTGTATTTTACATCGCTTCTCTAAACACTGGAAAATCAGTTCCTGCTCTTACCAGGCTTATAATTACTGTACTATTAAGGTATTTTTAATTTTTTCTAAATGTTTTGAAGCTGAAGTGCTTTTACACTCTAGTGAGACTGCTGCCCTGAGAGTCAATCAGAACACGATCAAGAGCGTAGAGCCGCGTTCTGGTTGTTGATGACAAAGTGCATATTGGGCTCATTTAGCCACAGGCACTAATGGGAATTGTAACACCACTGAGCAACGCTGCCGTGAATTTAACTGAGGTTTAATGTACCTGTGGAGGTAGCTGAGGAACCCCGGGGCCCGGCACTCTTCATACCCGATGTTTCCTGTGTCTAACAGAGCAATTATTGGAATTTATGCATCAACTCCCTGCCTTTGCAAACATGACTATGTCTGTGAGAAGAGAACTTTGCTCGGTGATGATATTTGAAGTAGTAGAGCAAGCAGGAGCCATCATACTCGAAGACGGCCAAGAAGTAAGTTACTCCTCACAACACGCTTTGAGTGCTAGAGGCGGTGGGTTAGCAAGGGCACTGGGGGGAGGAGGGCTGGAAAAATCTCCTCAGCTCTCCCACACCTGAAAGTCAGAGAATTCTTCTCTCACTGTGACCCGTATGCAAAATCCCCAGGCCTTAGCCCGTCCCTCAGGCAGGTTCTGCCTGTGCATTACTGTCTCGCTCAAGACTTCAGACATAAACAGTGTTCAGCGTGTTGCCATCAGAAACACGCTAACATCTCGAGGAGTTTATTACAAAGGTTATTTGTGGCATAGAAGAATGTGGTGTTTCTATTGGTAAACTAACTCTTCTTGGGATGTAGTTTATTAAAACACGACCACAGAAGAGGTATCCTTGCCCAACAATGTAGGGATTCTAACATGAATGTCTAAATTAGGAGCAGTTTCCGTACGTATTCAGTGGGAGGAGACAGATGTTCGAATTACTCAGTGGACAGGCTCCCGACAGAGGTGCTCTGAATCGCTCTCTAGAAATCTCTCTCTGTCCTTGGATCAGGACACGTGGAATGGCCCTAGGAGGTCAGCCCTCCAAGAGAACTAGGTAGACCCTCGTCTCTGGAATGACCAAACGGGTACCCAGGGGATGAGTCTTCGTTCTCACTGAATGGTATAAAAATATTGTAGCAATTAACCCACTGATTAAAAAAAAAAAGGCAATCTATTCATCAGCGCTCCTCCCTGCTGAATGAGTTCTGGAATGAATGAAGAATGCTGAAAAGCGCTCTTGTTTCACTTGTTTTTATTGCTTGCCTCACAAGGCCCATTTTTCCTGAATTAAACTGCGGTGGTGACAAACTGGAGGCTGCAGGAATAAGCCTTTCTGAGATAAGAACACTGGAACAGCTTAAAGTTGTTGAATTAACTTCACTTTTAAACTTTGGGTTTTACTTCTTCCAGCTCGATTCTTGGTACGTTATTTTAAATGGCACGGTGGAAATCAGCTATCCTGATGGGAAGAGTGAGAGTCTCTGTATGGGAAATAGTTTTGGGATTACCCCCTCTCTGGACAAACAGTACATGAATGGAGTGGTCAGAACCAAAGTAGATGATTGCCAGGTAAGATTGCAGTTCTGTGCAGCTACCTTCTGCTTTTAAGCACTGAATAAAAGCAAGCAGACTACTTTCATCTTAAGGCACGATCTTTATTCCAGGAGCAGAAAAAAGGAGGTTGGTATTTTTGTGAGTCGAGGGCTCTGCCAGTGTTGGGTTGGTTGTACACACTCTTCGCTGGGTGAGATTTCTTTCACGCTGCTGTTATGTGGGAACTTTGTGCTGAAATCAGTTTAGCCCACCCCCAGCCATGCTCAGCGTGTGATCCACACGCGGTAAGAGCAGATAAATAGAAAACATCCATTTCCACTTCCTGCAGCCTTTGCCCTATAAATGTTTAGTCCATTTGAACAACCTTTTGGGCATGTGAGAAGGTGACCAGCTCTAGTGGTCATCTTATTTTGAACTGTCTCTTGTGAGGTAGGACAGAGCTGAGTGGAGATGGCATCAAATGCTCTGCTGTCGCTATTATGTCAGAGCAGCTCAGAGAGGGGGATATATTTGTGTTCTGGTTATTTATTTATTAACAATCCTGTGTTGTTTGGGGGTAGTTTGTGTGTATAGCCCAGCAAGACTACTGGAGGATTCTGAACCACGTGGAAAAAAACACTCATAAAGTGGAGGAAGAAGGAGAAATTGTTATGGTTAAGGAGCACAGGGAGCTGGATCGCAGTGGAACCAGAAAAGGACACATAGTTATTAAGGTGAATTTCTTTCTGTGCTTTCCATTAAATCTATTAAACCTTTATTTATTAGAAAAAAAATAGAATTTTGGTTTGAATCTAGAACACATACTCAGTTTTCTCTGTCTCAGCTCAAAAAAAAAAAAAACTGAAAGGAATTTATATTATTTTTACAAATTTACTTCCATGCCCCTTTTAATAAAGTTAGACCTGCTCAGCACACACACAGGGATTTGGGAGCACCCTTTGTGCATCTTTTGTATATCAACCTGTGTTTTGTCCTCGGGAAGAGGAACTTAAGCTGTTTATTGGAAATAAAATTAAAAGAAGCTATGAATTGTTGTAGCCAGGTATTATCAATACAAAACATTTGGGCTGAGAGGAGCGTGAACATTTGATTTAAACAAATTAGTGTTTCCTCCTGAGTTTGCCATAATTGAAGTTTGAAAAGGGACTGTACTGTTCAGATGGATTAATGTTAAGCTACTCTCCAGAGAGTGGTAGTGATGAGAGACATCAGTTAATTCTTGCATTACTTTTTAAGGCTACACCTGAGCGACTCATCACGCACTTAATAGAAGAACATTCTATTGTGGATCCAACCTACATTGAAGATTTCCTTCTGACGTACAGAACCTTTCTAACAAGCCCCCTGGAAGTTGGAAATAAACTCTTGGAATGGTTCACAGTGGACAGCCTCAGGGATAAGGTTGGTTTGAGTCTGAAGAGATTAGTATCTCTGGGGAAATTGTCTCCAAAGTGATTCCTTTTTGTGTTGCTGATAAGCTAGGATTATGCTCCAGCTGCTTTATATCAACTATTTTAATGCAAAGTATTTTTCACTCGTATCGAGAAAGGACTCTCCAGTGTGTTGGATTTTAGGCATGACACTGCTTCTCTTGGGCAGAATGATAAATACTCTCTTCTACTGAGTTTAAAGATGTAAATGCCAATCTCCCAAATCCTTTTTCACCAGAAACACAGGGAGTTTGCGTTCACGATCACTTGGATAACATCATTTCTTCTCCCAACAGCATTGTGCTTATCTGCCATAGTTTTCTACTGTGTAGCTTTCCAGTGTACTGAGCACATTTTGGTTGAGCAGCTTATTATAAACTCTCTACTTGAAATAAACTCTGCTCAAGACAGGTGCGGGTGATAAAAATGCTTCCGTAAATAGAACGCCGTTCAACTCTCTGGGACTTTATGCACATAGACATGAAAAATGTTCATAGTCTGGCACTTGTATCCCTGTCCAATTTGTTGGAGTTATTGCAATAGAATTCTTGGCCAGCAGCTTAACCTGTTCGAGCTTTGAGCTGAAGGAAAACCCAACAGACTATTAAAATATTGGGGTTTTTTTTTTTGCATGGAAAAATTGTCCGGGCTCTTTTGCTGTGGTTACTGCTTCTCTCCTTACCTTTTTTCCATGCTGTTCGTTTTTGGCAACTGTTGGCTTTTAAGAAAAGGGAAGTAAAACTGTCAGGGCAAATAAAAGAGAAAATTGTTTCTTTTTAGAAGAGCAACTGCTATAGATGAACCTTTTCTTGTTTTATAGCAAGGATGGATAAAATAGGTGTCAGGCTTACTTCACCATGAATGGTAGTAACTCTGTAGCACGTCCAAAAGCAATTGCACTGAAAATTTAACTGAAAGTTCTTAAGAAAACTTTTTATGATCGCAATGTACTTCCTAGAACTTCAAGGATGCTTTAAAAAGATAAATCTTCCTTACGAGGTTTATAAAACTTCCTGGTGCACAAGGAAATGTTCAGTGAAGTACTGGGTGATGTAGCCAGCTAGGTCCAGTTTGGTTTGTTTTGGGGCTTTTTTGGATATTTTTCAGTTGTTTCCACAACTAAAGGAAGAGAGAAGGTGATTTCAAGTGTAAATGTCTTCTGCTTCTGCTCAGTAGATGCAATAAGCCATCGTATATTCTTCTGCCATATCCTTGTATCCTTTCCTTATAGATGAAAGAACCATAGGTACCTCTACATATAATTAATTTCTTTGTTATATAGGTTACCAGAGTGGTTTTACTGTGGGTGAACAATCATTTTAACGACTTTGAAGGAGATCCTGCTATGACTCGGTTTCTGGAAGAATTCGAAAAGAACTTGGAAGATACGGTAGGAACAGAAAGGAGCGACAGTCATACTTCCTAACATTCCAAGTTTTCATTACCAGTGACTAGCACGTGGTAGTCTATAAGCCTAAAAGTGAATAGATGCATTTTAACATGAACTTCATTATTCTTAAATATCTACTTCGCTAAAAAGCCCATATGACAATCATTAATTTTTTTTGCATTACTAAAATACATGTGTTTAGTAATATTTGGATAGAGGGCATCAAAAGTCCTTTTTCTGGCATTTGGGGTGAATTGGTTGGTTTTGGTTTTCGTTTTTGTTTAAAACTGCTTTTCCATTTCTGGTAAAAGAAATATTATGCTTCATTTTGTGTCTTCTGTGTTACAGAAAATGAAAGGACATCTCCGATTGCTGAATATTGCTTGTGCTGCCAAAGCAAAATGGAGACAAATTACCCTGCAAAAACCTTCCAGAGATTCACCACTGTTTTTCAGCCTCCTCGGAGGGAGCGACAAGGGCTTTGGTATTTTTGTAGAGACGGTGGAAATGGGCAGTAAAGCAGCAGAAGCCGGACTCAAGCGCGGTGATCAGGTAAAAAGAATAAAATTCCTTTAAAATATTCTGGTTGAACCAGCTGCAGTGTTCCCAACAAAAAGATTACGTTGCTTCCTCAAATCAAATGACTGGCCACTATTCTATTGTGAAAGCCCCGGTTTGGCTTCAGTTTACCTGTGTTAAATGGGTGTCTATTGTAGTTATATATTTACATTTATATATAAAACTATATATAGTTTTCAAACGGTTTTAAGTATTTCTTTATTTCAAAAACAGAATGAGAAAAGAAACCGATTTGTGGTTATTTCAGGCAAGTGTAGAGATGCTTAAGTCGAAGCCATCAGCTTGTTTTGTTGGACTGATTCACCCCAGTTCTCTGAAGCTGGTGGAGCAGTGGCAGTTCCCACCGGGTGAAGATCCAGCCTTTGATGGAATATCAGTTCCGTGGTTCATCATCTACCACTTGTGATTTGGGTGCAAGAATGTCGTGTTAGCACGGGAAATAAATTTGGTTAAAGCGTTTGTCAGGTAGAAATTGAGATCCTGGCTTGTTTACTGGATATAACTTCACCGACATGATTAAATTAGTTAATTTACAAGGAATGTTTTTATTCTGCAACTGCTGTAAAGATGATATGATGACTTCCGGAAGGTATTTACTGTTGCCTGTATTATCACCTTTGGATTTGGAAGTCTGTCCTAAAGAGTTGTTTTCCTAATAGTCCAATTTTTATTTCTTCTTGAAGATAATGGAAGTAAATGGACAGAATTTTGAGAACATTACCTTTGTAAAAGCTCTGGAAATCTTAAGGAACAACACTCATCTCTCCATTACTGTAAAAACAAACATTTTTGGTGAGTAGATTTTACAGATGAGGTATTTTTGTGGACGCGAAGGAAAGCTCGGGTCTTTCTGCCTTTAGAAGTGCAGTGTCATTCCACCTTTTCCTCCCAGCTTTGCTCTAGGAGTGAAAAGTTGTTCACAAATCCCCTCGCTGTGCCTTCATTTGTTTGGATAAGTTCTCGTGTGCCAAGGGGCTGCACGCTGAGTGGCACAAAGCCAGCATAGCCAGCTCTCTGCTCCCTGAGAAATCCTCAAACGCCTGTTTAAGCGGCTTTACCGTCCCTTCCTGCGAGATGGCTGAACCACAGCCAAGGGATCGGGGCCAAAATATTTTTGCCAAGAAAGAGCAAAAATGTCACACTGGGCTTTGACCAAACTTTTCGTGATGGCTGGAAGAATGACGGGATACAGTTGAAATTGGTGTAAAAGTGAAATAAATAGCGCGGTGTGACGCGTAAATCTTGGCTTTTAATTGTCAATTTGAATATAAACACAAAAATACCTCTTTAAAATCTCAGTCAGATTGTCTGTTCTTTTTCCACAATCCTGTTTGGGCAACAGAACGACCATAGCTATAGAAACAACCGGACTGTGCACAGCACAGCTTCTTCCTCTAGTTGTGGCTGAGACGTTCTGATGCTTTCCTGTTCTTATTTTCCTCTTCCATTTACCTGCCCTTGTTCACTATTGATTTTTCTTTTCAGTGATTATTTTATCACGGTGCAGGTAAAAAGTTTCAAGGTCCTAGCAGTTTCTTCTTAACATAATTCCCAAAAAGCATAAAACAACCACAGTAACCAGTGGTCCTGCCTACTGGGAAATGAGCTAAAATAAAGCATAACTGTAACTGAGACAGTGATAGATTGTTCATTTGTATTATAAACGTAAACAACGTAACACTTACAAGTGGATTCTAATCTCTTCCTGCTCGCTGATACCATTTTGAGGTGATTTCTCTGATAAATTTTAATGCATTCATGTCTTGATGACTTTTTTTTTTTTCAACGGTGATACTTCTCATCCCATCTTTTTAATTGACTGCCAAGTGGCCTCGTGCCATTCCTGGGTTTATATTTGAATCTATCCCGTGAAGGCTTGGAGCCTTAAATTTCATTAGAAATACAGAATTTGACTGGGACTTTACAGGAAAGTGTATATATACAGAAATATGTATGTATAGACATATGTAAATATATAAAGTCCCGATTGCCTTGCTTGTTAGGACAACCCCAAGTAATTTGCTCTGTGCATTTCTGCATTTTCCCAGTATTGATGTATTGATGACTTGGCCATGCAGAATGTTTGGTTGTTTTTACCAAACCTTTAAGGGTTATTCTTTCTGCCAGCTAATCAAAAGCAAAACTTCACTGGGAAAAAGATCCTCACCCATAGAATCAAAGTCAAAATCTGGTGTATTGCCTGGTTTGGAACTCTCCTTTGAGTTTGAGGGGAAAGAAGAATTCGCTGTGAAGGTTTAAGAATAAATCGCAATGATTGTATCTTCTCTTGCAGTGTTCAAGGAGCTGCTCTGCAGGATAGGACAAGAGAAGAATGGAATTCCACATATTCCAAAAATTGCAGAGAAGAAAAACAACCGTTATTCCATCCCAGATATGCCTGGAGATGTGGAACAGATGTTTCCCCGGGAAAAAGGAAACAAGAAAATGAAAGCAAACACTGTATCTGGTGGGAGAAACAGAATCAGGAAAATTTTAGACAAGACCCGATTCAGCATCTTGCCCCCCAAACTGTTCAGGTTTGTCAGACTCTCGCGGTCAAAAGGAATTGTTCCTTATTAATTTCTGATCATTTTAGTGGCTCGCTATCTTCAGTCATTCTGTTGGTGTTGGTTATGGTGTTAAAAACAACGCGGCAGATCAGACCCATCAATGCAGAACGAGAACCAAAATATCTTTTCTCTCCCAAGGAACACTTGCAAATAAGTATTTCCTTTGCCTTTGCTTTGAAAGCCTGTCTGCGTGTCATCAAAACATCTATGTGCCATTCTTTTTCTTAGTTTTGCTCCTCCCAAGATCAGTATAAGGAGCTTTAATGCACGTGGTTGAAACCCAGTTGTTTTGCAGCGATGGCAGCGTGAGCCAGTCGCAGGACGACAGCATCGTGGGGACCCGGCAGTGCAGACACAGCCTGGCCATCATGCCCATCCCAGGAACACTCTCATCCAGCAGCCCTGACCTGCTGCAGCCTACGACCAGCATTCTGGATTTCTCCAACCCCTCAGGTAAACCAGCAGCATTAGCTTGATTAGAAAGGGGGATGATCTATAGTCTGATTACAAGGGGGGTAATGACATCATCTACCAGCATCCAACATCCCGAGCGCAGTTGCCTGTTTATCTTGTGGCCCTAACAGGACCAAACTGGAGATTGGCTGAAAATCCAAACTGCCCGAATCTCTCTTGCCTGCTTTTTTGTGATGTGTCACTTAACTGGTTTTAGCAAACGAAGGTGTTTTCGTCTCTTCTGCGAGTCTTTGATTTACTGGAGTTTACCAGTGGAAGCAGATTGTCCTTGTCTTCACCTTTCTCTTGTCACCTCTTCCCAATACCAGTGCTCCTCCTGGTTTGACTGGTCCATCCATCATCTCTGAATATGTATTTCAAGCAGTATTATCCAAGTATTATTATCCAAGTGTTGTTACCCAAGCATCTCCAGCTCAGAATAAGACTGCCATGGTACCAGCACAGTAATATTGATGTGTAATGTTTTGCAAGCTACCTATATTCAATTCTGTGTATGTAAAAACCCCCAAAGAATAATAGTTTAAGATGTGTAATCTATACTTCCATCGTTACTACTGTGGTGATACATTTATAGGGTGGCTGCAGGAGGCAGTTGTTGTTCTATGCAGCTGCCTGTAAACATGTCAAGTCAGAATCGTGTTTCCCTATTTCAAGTGGTAAGTTGTGTGTAAGTTACGTACTCTGTCAAGTGCCTTGTGGCTATGATTTCTGTTTATGGAAACCTGCAGATTTCCCCTTTAAAAGGGATGTGCGCAGGTATATCCATAGCAAATAAGTTCTGGTTCTGCTGCAAATCCAGGTTCTTGCTGTCTGAGTGAGAGCTACATACCTTCTCCAAGAGGCTCCGTTTCATATTATACATTTACTGCATAGTAGATGTTGATAACTAGTCCTTGCTACTGTTACTTCAAGTTTGCCTTAACAAATATGCTGTCATTTTGAAAGGCAGAGAAAACCAACATAGTTCTGACAGTGCACTACATACACTTGATAAGTTTTTTTTTTAAGCATCTTGATCTTGATTTGGTTTTGACACAGTTTTCTTTTGTTTTGTTTTTCTTTTTTTTTTTCCTGCCCGCAGCTGTTGGGTTTTACTGTAAGTATCCTGACACGTAGCATCCTGTAGATCTTAATATTGCATGGCTTGCCTGGTGAACTTAACACTTTCGTATGTTGCCTTGAAGTAGTTGCTGCTCTTAGGGCGTTGGATTGTCCTGTGCCATGTAATCTTTGTAATCTTCCCTTAAATAAACCAAATCCCTCAGTTCTCCACGGGCTCAGTGCTGGACTGAGGCTGAGACCTGCATTTACTTCCCATTTCTGCCACCAACACCCTTGAGTGACCTTCAGCAGGTTGCTTTGCTTCACTGTGACCTTGCTTTAAAGGCCTGAAGTTTCTTAGATCACTTTGATAGAAACTGAAGGTTTAGATGATAAGCTTGAGATTGAGTTTTATCTTCTGTTGGATGACGTGTAACTAAAATGATGTGCATGCAAACTCAAAACCTGGTTTGTATTGTCACCACGAGATGAGTAATGTATAAGAAAGTAATTTTCAGTGGTGTTTCCCCACTTAAGAGCAGAGACTGTGAAGATGGACACGTGCTTGTAACAGCACGTGAGGGAAAGTTCTGTTACAACTTCTATTCCAAGTTACACAAGATTTTGGTTGCATGGCCGTTCTATTTATTTATTTGTTTGTTTATTGTCTTTTTTTTTTTTCCCCCTCTCCCAAACTGCATTGCAGGTTTTGGGTTTTAACCCTTGAGTGTGTTCCAGATTTGCCAGACAGTTCCTCTCAGGCAGAGGGGCACCTGGTCATTCCCCCCTGGTGATTCAGGGGCATGTCTTGGGTGGCAGGTCACGTACTTCCATCCACAGGGTTGGCTTTTATCACTGAGGTTATTAAAGGCTGGTCAGATAACGGCAGGAGCAGTGAAGGGCTGCTTTGGAGGCTGTTGCTGTAATAACAGCCCTTCCCATCTCTCGCTGGGGCTCTGATGTGGGAGTTGATGAATGGCACATCTGCCTCCGAGGTGGTTTCTGAATAGCCACAGGCTCTGGAGATGTGGCTGAGGGCTCAGCGAGAGCCTTCCCTCTTCTCAGGTCTGCAGAAAACTTAGGAGGTTTTAGTCTTCACAGTTCAAGGAGGGGGAAAAAACTGTGCTTCCCTGAGTTTCAAATTAGCAAGCACTCTGACTCCTGACATTTTTTTTTTCCCCATCAATTTTATTTTGAAAATCAAACCTTCTGTAATAACTAATGGAGAGAATTATTTCCAGTCATCAAGCTGCAGATTAAACGTGTGTTTCTTCAGATATTCATTTCCTGCTCCAGGCTGCCTCGGATAAGGCTCCTCTCGGATGCATTTATAATACACAAAATGTGCTGTAAATAAGTACGCTAGCCAAAGAATTAACTGCTGGCAGCAGCTTAGATCCTTCAGGGTGACAGAGCGAGCATAAAAAAAAAATTTGCAGCTAGTTACAGAGCAACCAAATCTCCTTTCTCCTTCACGTCCTCCCGCCTGCAGCCCGTCCAGGCGCGCTCGGTGGCTGCCCGGCCCCGGGAAGGGTGCCCTGGCACGTGCCTCCGGTCTGGCTCCTGCAGAGACAACGGTGCCAGGGAAGGAATGATGCTGCCAAAGTCTG
This sequence comes from Ceryle rudis, assembly GCA_033439905.1. NCBI lineage: Eukaryota > Metazoa > Chordata > Aves > Coraciiformes > Cerylidae > Ceryle > Ceryle rudis. The sequence continues at coordinate 103,071 of JAAGNO010003193.1, read as the reverse complement.
AGACGCGCCGAGAAGGACGGTGCAAGGCTTAGAAATACATCGAGATGTCTCGTACTTCGATCGTGGTCATGGGATGATAAAGTAATTGAGTTGCAGAGATGCTGGGAGGAGGAGTGTCCTCTTTTTTTGGTCTCAGGGTTGAAGGAAGTAACTGAATAGTTTAATGAATATTTATCATGTCCAGCATGGCTTTTATTTTTTCTTGCTCGCTATTTTTTTTCACTTGTTTTCTGGCTATCAAATGAGACAGTAAATGATCTCGTGTCTTTTCAAGGGGAAAGCCACTTCCTACATTCAGGGCGTCACTCTGTTATTTTAGATATTCCAGATCAAGTCATAAGAGTTTTCAAAGCGGATCAGCAGAGTTGTTACATCATCATCAGCAAAGACACTACGGCAAAAGAGGTGGTGAGTCACGCCGTCCATGAATTCAACCTGACGGGATCCCCGGACACTTACTCCCTCTGCGAAGTGTCTGTCAGCCCCGAGGGAGTCATCAAACAGCGGAGGCTCCCAGATCAGTTCTCCAAACTGGCCGACAGGATCCAACTCAACGGACGGTAAAGGCGGCCTCGTTGGGATTTTGGTTTGGATTGATGTGCCTTTTAGGATTGAAACATTCAAAAGACACATCGCGGAGGGATGTCTTAATTAAAATAGACAGGTGTCTATTAGTCATAGAATGGTAGTGCTTGGAAGGGACCTCTGGAGATCGAGTCCAGACCAGGATCACCCAGGAACAGATCTAGGCGGGTTGGGAATCTCTCCGGAGCAGGAGACTCCACAACCTCTCTGGGCAGCCTGGCACAGGCTCTGTCACTCCACAGTCAAGAAGTTTTTCCTCATGTTGAGATGGAACTTCCGTGTTTCAACTTCCTACCAGAATAAGCCAATAAATGTCAGTGACTTACGCTTCCCTCTCCTCTCTTCTTCCTTGTTTCACCACCTTCTTCTGCACCCAGAAAACCCCTCCCCACAACTACAGCAAGCTTGCTTGATGACAACTGAATTTAGCAGACAGGAGAACGTACATAGCAGCTTACACTTAGAAAACAATTTATCCTGACACTTTCCACATTTAATTCAGGAATAGGGGCGTACAATTAATTTCTTTCTCAACGATGTCACGTTGCACTGAACCGACAGTAACCTTCCATTTTTATGTAAACTGTTAGAAATGTTTCTGAAATGTTAAGTGCTTCATTTTATTTGATGACCTGATCCATATCAGGAGTAAGTTTATTAACTAAAGAATTCTTCAGTCGTCTTTGCTAGGCAACAGAGGGAATTTATGAGGAATCAGCTTTTGTATATCTGAAAGTGATCTGCTTGGGACCACGGAAATGAGTTTTCCAGATACACTTTCATTTCCAGAACACTGTCTGCTTTATGTAAATATTAATATGTCACACTAAATTTACGTAGAAAACCACACTAAATTGGTGTGAGAAGTGGAGAAATACATTAAAAAGAGATTTCTCAGGACTCATGTGTATTTAAAATGTAATTTCACTGCTGGATTTACAAATGGAAAAGTAACTGACCTTTTTTCTGAAGGTGAAAGCTACAGCACATTAGGACTACAGTAGAGGAAATATTAGCAGAGAGGTAGATTAAAACAGCTTTTGAAAGGGTTTTTTTTGTTGTTGTTCCTTTAGTAATGGTGGTATTTTATACCGGCTAAAGTACAAGGTTACGCTGTCCCTTCTCGCCGCTGCCTTTGTCTCTTACACCGGGTTGTCAACAGCAACGCGGGATATTCTCACGTAGACACCCCTGCGGTGTCGGTAGCGTCCACACTGACGGGTACAGTTCAATGTCTTTGTGTCCACAAACCATCTGAAGAGCATCTCTAATGTCTTATTGTAACTCGATTATTCTTTAGGTATTATCTAAAAAACAATATGGAGACCGAGACCTTATGTTCAGACGAGGATGCTCAAGAGCTACTGAGAGAAAGCCAAATCTCCCTCCTCCAGCTGAGCACCATCGAGGTGGCCACTCAGCTTTCCATGAGAGACTTTGAATTATTTCGTAATATCGAGCCGACGGAATACATCGATGACCTTTATAAACTGGACTCCAAAACAGGGAACGCTCACCTGAAACAATTTGAGGATGTCATAAATCAAGAGACGTTCTGGGTTGCCATGGAAATTTTAGCAGAACCCAACCAACTCAAAAGAATGAAGATTATTAAGCATTTCATTAAAATTGCCCTCCACTGTCGAGAATGCAAGAACTTCAATTCCATGTTCGCCGTGATAAGGTAAAAACGCTTCCCGTTCAGCGGGTCTGATTTTCACAGAACTGTCGAAATATTATTATGGTTGGAAAGGACCTCTGGGATCATCAAGTCCAACCTTCATCCCGACATCCCCCTAACCACTAGAGCACAGCCTCAAGTGCTGC
>JAAGNO010003193.1:24134-47977 GCA_033439905.1 Ceryle rudis | reverse complement strand
TGATCATTTTGGTGCCCTCCTCTGGACACGCTCCAATCTGTCTCCATCCTTCTTGTGCTGGGGGCTCCAGAGCTGGATGCAGTACTCCACAAGTATCAGGTCAAGCAGACAAGCTGGAGGAGATGTTCCCAGGGGAAACCATCCTTCTGGTTCTGCTTTTCCAAGGAATTCAATGGCTGCACTTACTGCATGTTAGTCCTTTCGAGTGTTGCATTTCACGCTTCCACTACACAGCTCTTGTTCTCAGTGTCAAGAAAATGTGGCCCACTTCTCAAAAATGAAGGGCTTCCAAGGGTTCCAATTAAATCTGACTTTTTAAAGAGTCTTCTCTGCTAAGGGTCACATCCTACGCTTCACTTCCTCAGCCTTCATCAGTGAAGACTTTTGCTGGGGAAGAACTGCAACACTGGCTGTGATCGTTCTTGTTTGACCCTTAAGAATGTCTCCTCCATATATTAATCTTCCCGTTGTGTGTTGATATAAGCTGATGGCTGCCTGCCTGCCAGTGCCTAGTTCTGCACAGTGCTGTGATGGGGACGGTGCAGAGCCTCCTGAAAGCTGCTGGCAGGGGACGTACTGCGAGGCTGGCTTCGGACAAGCTCAACAGCTCCTCTGTAAATGACCTTCAGCCAAACCTGCCTCTCGCACACACAGCCGGGTAGGGAAAAAAAGATGGTAAATGGATAAGAAAACGACAGACTAAATAAGCAGACCAAAATAACAAGTTTAAATTCAGCCAGAGCTCCGATTTCTATCTGTGAGCACAATGCATTTCATTGAATAAAGGGCAAGGTAAAGAACAAGTCTCTTTTCTTTTTGCAAGCGTAGCACGCTGGACGAGGAAATTAGTCAGCAGCTCCTCCAAGCATGAGGGCAGGGCTGGGTGAGCAGAGATGCTCCCTTTGGTAAAACAGAGCAAGACCTCTTAGCTGGACCGTGGCTATGGGAACTAGCTCCTGGCATTCTTGAAACCTGCTCTGCACCGTGGGGATGCTGCTGATGGTGCAGCGAGCGAAGAGCTCCAGCCGTGCCTGCAAGCAGGGCTGCCCAGCCATACCCGCAGCGTGGTGCCTGGCCAGTGTGATTCCTTAGAGATAGCTTAAAATCAAGGATAATTTAAAGGTTATGGACCTTGGGAATGGGCTGAATAGTATTACTGCCAAAAGGAACAGCCACAGAGCTCTGACCAGTGCTTCCTTACACCATTACTCCCAACACATTACCTCTACTGTGGCAATATGTTTAAAGGTGCTGCTGCTGCTGCTTTCTGTGGTTTCTCCCTTCTTATTTATTTTGAGTGTTGCTTGATGTTTAACTTACTGTCCCACTGGCCTTCCACTTTTACTCTTCCTCTTAATACAGTCTCTGAATTTTGCTTGTCCTTAGAGAGTGGTGTGTGAAAGCCCACACCTGTATCCCAGTCTGCCCGTGCTGCTTGTCCCGTTTTCTGGGAAGATAGACCATACTCACTAGGCTAAGCTTTATCCGGGCTAAGCTTTGTCCAGGCTAAGCTTCAGCCTTTGGCCAGGCTCACCACCATGTCACCACCCCATCTCTTTCCTCCTCCCAGCCTAGTGGAGACCAGCAATGCCTGTGAACAAGTTGTCAGAGGTGAAACCCAAACTTTTATGCACTCTCTGTAAGTGTTAATGAACCTTGTAAAGCAAATGCTCACCCGAGTGTATCGAGTCCCAGCTGTTCTCCCCAGGGATGATAACCTGGCAGAATCTGCAAGCTGTTTGCTGGAAGATTCTTTATTTTCTGGAGCCAGTGGAGATACACAGGAGATGGGTGTAGAGGGAGAGGCTTGCAAAGGCATTGCTGCCCCTGAAGAACTAGGTTTCTTCCAACACGGTGCTGTTTCCTTTTAAAAATTATTTACTGGGGTTTTTTTTGTTGTTGTTTTCCTTCATTTTGTCTTTTAAACAACCATGTCTGGTTGCTGCCCCTAATCTCTCAGTAATATTCTTCCCGATTTTCAGAAGGAGGACACAGTTTTATCCAGAGCACCCACTGGAGAGGTGTACCGCCCACAGTCAGGTCTCTGAATTGGTTTGTGAGTCTTCAGTGGGGCAGAGTCAGGTTTACAGTAGTGAATCTCGGGTACTCTTCCGGAGAAATTCAGACTTTTTTTCTCTCCTTTGATTTACCAGTGCTGACATAAACACCGTAGCTGACAGTTTTGAAGTGCTAGTAGAGAGCACTTGGAACGGAGGTGAAGGACAAGGACAGTATCTATGGCAGCAGCAGATGCATTCACCTGCTACCAGGTGCAGATGGCAAGTCCTAAGACAAAAACAAGCCAAAGATAGAGGAATGGGGTGGAACTAAAAGGCAAAAATCTCCCTTTTGAAGAGAGTATCTGTTGTGTACATTAAGATGGACACCTTCCTTTGGGGTTGTGCTATAGGAAAGAGGTAGAGTCGTGTAAGCCACCCATTAGTTTCACCCTTCAAACAAATAATTTTCATGATTCACTGTAATACTTAAGACAACAGGAAGCTCTTTAGTTCTCAGAGGAAAAAATGTTCCAGCTTTATGTAACAATTTTTTGGCATTACAAAAGATCTACTATCATTGCTTACTTATTCATAGTTATGAATTGCCTTTGTTGTCGTTTTTACATTGGATATTGCTGTAAAAAGAGAAGATACAACGTTTCTTTCTGGTTTTGTTTTGCTTTAGTAAATTGCAAGTCATGATTTAAGTTTCTACATTCAGGTTTATTTTTGTCTCCCAGAGGGGTAATATAATCAACAATACCTACTATCACTTTTTTTTTTTAAGAGAGAATGGATGAACCAACTCTCCTGCACGTCCTGTGTTAAGTTAAATACATATTTTGATTGTTCTTTTTTTTTTTCCTGTAGTAGCAAATGGATATTACTCAGTAGCAGAATCAAAGATGAGAAATCCCAAAGGTGAGTTACTTACTGTTCAAATTCCCAGACAATAAATTCACGAATACCCTTTAAATGAGGTGAATTCTGATCTTTCTCCTGTGGATGGAGTGCCCCTGGAGTAGTTGTGAGACTGAAAAGGGCATCCAGCTCCTTTGCCTTATGAAATCTTCTCTGATAACTGACTGGGGATCACTGAATGGGCTTTAACGCATCTTGAATGCATTTGATAGCTCATATGGTTAAAATTTGCTCGTGTAGCCATATGTTGAAAACTTCCCCAAATGCTACTTTTCCTTATTTTGGGGCTGTTTTGAAGCTGTACAAAAATGACAGTCTAACGGTGCAACCCCAGCTACTCCAGTCTGTGCCAAACATATTGTAGCCAGTTACTCCGTGGTGACCTTACGCGCATGGAAGGCGTAGGAGTGAACATTAATAGCAGGGAGAACCTTGGCGAGTGACTGCAGGGAGGAAAATGAAGAGAAGTGTTTGGGAGATGCTGTGACTATTATCTTTTAAGTGAATTAAGGCTCCCTGCTTCTTCTCCTGTTATTGTCACTGTTTCCTCATGTTTTCTGAGCCACTCTCTTTGCTGAGTATTCAGCGGAGCTAAGCTTAGCCTAGAGTCTGCTTTTACCTGCCCACACCTATAACCCGTGGAGAAAATGATGTTCTTGAAGTGGGTGGTTCACACTGGCCATTCATTGAGTATGGAGGTTGGCTGGGCTAATGCTGGCCTGATTTACTACCTGCTTTAATCATCTTGCCCTTCAATCTGTTCATATGTTTGATTGTATCAATGGCCTTGCAAGAAAGAGGAGATATTAACATGTGAGAGCAGCCGGCAAACATTAGCCTGTTTTCTTTCCGCTGTTTCAAGGATGTGAGAAGTGGTAGTAGTACAATTTGGTAAGAAACAGTGAGCCCATGAAAGAGTTTTTTTGGCCTTTTCGTGATCACAGCTCCGTATCAAGCCATGGCTATGTAGAAAAAAAACCCTCACATAGCTGATAAAGAAGCAGATGCAGTGTGGCTCCAACTCCCAGTGCCATCAGCTCCTGCCAACAGGAATTGCTCAGTGACTTAAAGTAGTTATTTGGGCAGTCTCTGTCATGCCCAAAGATGTTGTCACCTCAAGGTCGTCTTGCTTGCATGTTGGCTCACCTGCTTCCCACCCGTGTGGTTTCTCAGTGGAGCGACGCATCGCAGGCAGAGAGCTTCTCATCAATCACCGCTCCTCTCCAGAGGAAATGGAGTGGAGCAGGGGCCTCTTGACTTCCCTTTGGTTTCTGGGTTAGCGGAATAACAAAACCATTCCCATGGCCAGAGCAGAACTGTGTGTCCGCTGTAGGGGTTCGGATCAGTTTGGTTCATTGTTAGTTTTTTGTTGTTGTTGTTGTTTGTTTGTTTTATTTCAGACTTTTATTTTTTGGATAATGACTTTTAACAAATGCTCATTTGAATTTGCTTTCAACTCTAAAAGCAGGAAGTTCCCTTTTTTTGCAGCATGTAGTTACTTTCCCCTAGTTAAATCAGGTCCTCGTTACTTTAAAACCATAACTTTTGAGGACTTTAATGCTTAAATGAAGGAAAATGGAAAGTTGTGGTTAGATTTGAGTCCCTAAAACATGCCCATATTTTGCATTAGCCTATCCTGAGGTGAGAATGGCCCCTTGTAGGAGGATTCATAGTTTTCAATTGCATCATTATCAAACCACTCAGCCCTTCTCAGAGCAGGCTGGGGCCTGACTGCACCACCAAGAGCCTACTTAGAGCAGAGCCAGGACCAGCTCTGTGGTTTTTTACCTTCCCACAGAGCAGTTAGTACGCATATTTTTCTTTCTCTATCACTAATAGGCTTGGAATAACCTCAAAACTTCCCATGCTGAGTTCACTTCCCTCAAGCATTAGAAAGGTTCCCTTCCCCATCCCTTTGAAGAAGTGAAACCAAGATCTCTTTCCCCTTATCACTAGTTTTTCTTTCTTTTTTTTTTTTCCCTTTCAAATTGCCTCATGCTATCAGATAAGTGTGTTTGTGTTATCAGGATAACACCGCGTCAGGTATTAGACTCTGTTTGCAAATGTCCTGAAAAGACTTTTTACTCAAAATAAAATAATTTCAGAAGTGAAAAGAGAAACAGGTTAGAATGCAGGACTGCAACCCAGCCAACCAAAGAGGTTCCTTTCTCTTTTCTTGGTAATAATTGTGCAAGAAGTTTCATTCAGAAAAGAAAAAAGTCCTGCCGGAAGGATACTATAATTGATAACCAAACTGTAATTGCTCTGTACAAAATGTAGATCACCAGCACACAACCCTCTTTGTTAGCACACCTCTGTAATTTTATATTTTCATCTTTAAGCTTTTCTCATGCCCTGGCATGTATTAGATCTCTTTCTGTAGAAATGATTAGGTTATGGGCCTCTTTTCAGGTTACCACTTTCCTTTCGCACAAAGGGAAAAAAAAGAAATTAAAAATTGGTATGAAACTCATGAATTATCAGTGGTCGCTTCCAAAGTGACATTCATTGGTGAGCTGCATTGGACCAGCTCTAAGACAACTAGTAGATAAATAAGTAGGAGCTCCCTCCCATGCCTGGATATGTTGGCAATGGGTAGCAAAGGCAATATTTAAAGCTGAATGACTAATGCAGAGGGGAAAGCTTGTGTTTTCTTCCCCATTCTCGGCTCATTGGCTGGGAAATGCCCTTTTCCTGATCTCTTTGTGCAAGTACTAAGCAACTTTCACTGGAATTGAACAGCAGCAATCCAGAAGCGCACAAAGGAAACGGTTTTCTGACCTCCAATATATTAGAATATGGAACATGGTGATATAAAATGTCTAATCCCCCTGTCAGCACTGAGTCCTTAGTCTAAATGCTAAGTGGGAATGCCACGGTGTAGCATTTAGACGGAGAACTTGGACCTGATAAAGGGATTAGCCATCAGATACGACAAAGAGAAATAACCCGTTATTAAAGTTATTAAAGTTAAAAACAACAAAAACTTTCTGGAGGGAGATCAAAAGCTCGTGCTTCTGAATTTAAACCAACACTTCCTCAGGTCTGGGGCAAACAAACGCCTGTTCCCCACCAGCTGCCGCAGAGGGATGAGGTGCTGCCCCAGGGATCGCTGCCAAAGGGCGAGCTGCTTTGGGCTCCACGGGAGGAGCCGTGGGATGTGACATTGAACCAGTCTGCTGTGGCTGGAGATTGGAGGAGACATTTTTAGGAGAGAAGGATCCCGCACTTACCTTTTTATATCTTACTCTGAAATGCATGATGGTGGCTGCTCTAGATGTTGGCTTTTCCAGTAAATGGGTGGCCTGGTTTGGTGGTGCTCGGTTTTTCCAGCTCTCCTGGTGATGGCCCAGATCCAAAGCCCACAAACATGACATTTCCATCGTCTCACTCCCAGTTCTTTGGACTGCCAAAGGGAGGGGTGGACTCTACTGAAACACTCACCGTGGGGTGCGATGTGCTGGGGCGGTGGGGCAGCTCAGGCAGCTTTCCCTGCTGGGAAAGGAGGGACTGTACCTGATGCTGGGGGTGAATTCCAGATGTGTTTCCATCTCCCTCCAGGTTCCTGTTGCTTCAGGTTTAATGCAGTGATCACACAGGAGTGTGCTGTGCTCTGTGTGCCCTCCGCGCTGACCCTGGGGAGCAAGTTCTCTGTTTGTTTGGGCATCTGTCTGAGGAAGGTGGCCTGAAGGTAATTTTTCAGAAGTGATTTAGTGCTACCACAGCATAGTTAGCATACTGACTTGACAAGCCAAGGCCTCCAATGTGGTAAATGTTTTGCTGATTTTTTCTACCAGAAAAAAAGTTAATGTCAAAATGCATTTTTTGATGCTCAGGCACGTTCTGAACATTCAAGAGCAGCTGACTGATGCATCTGAACAAACAGAGAAAATTCATTTATAAAGCTGTTAGCAGAAATGTTTGGAAATCACGTTTTCTCTGCTATTTCCTATAGCAAAGAAGATCTGCATGCTCTGTCCTGGCAGCTCCCCACGGCACCCTGGGGCTGGCTGCCCAGCACCTGACTGTCCAATTCTGACAAAACTGAGAAGAAATCTACTTCTTAATTTGAATATTTATAGTACCTTTCTAGGAGGCTTTGGAGGCTGTTCTTGGTTTGGAGGCTTCAAAGAACCCAGCGCTGTATTAACATAGAATCACAGAATCATGGAATGGTTTGGGTTGGAAGGCACCTTAAAGATCATCTCGTTCCAACCCCCCTGCCATGGGCAAGGACACCTCATCCTAGACCAGGTTGCTTAAGGCTCCATCCAACCTGGTCTGGAACACCTCCAGCGATGGAGCATCTGCAACTTCCCTGGGCTGCCTGTTCCAGACTCTCACCACCCTTCTAGTGAAGAACTTCTTCCTAATTTCTTATCTACTCTCTTCCAGTTTGAAGCCATTACCCCTCCATTTAACTTCAGTAACATCAGTCAAACTGTGTGAAGGACAGGTTTTAGTGTTGGTTGGGATTTTTTGTGCTGTAAAGTCAACATTCACAAGCTTCTAGCAAAGAAAAAAGGTTTCCAAGTTCTGTTCCGTGCTGAAGCTCTGCCCAGCGATGGAGCAGGTCCCACTCGCTGAACCCAAGGGCTGCTGCTCCACACCTCTAACAGCCTAAAAATCCTGCACCTGAAATCAGTGCTGTTCACCTTCCTGAGAGCTGCCTGTAGGCTTCATGTGCCTTTGGAAATCAGGGCCCTCACCACGAAGGCAGAGCAAAAGCAAGAGGAGCTTGAATGGGCCGAGAGCTGAAGATGAAGCAGGAAGCCTCCTTCCTTCTGGCCCTTGTAATGGATGAGCAGCTGCGGGCTGGATCAGCTCGGTGGGAATGGTTTTGTGTGCTCTGTTGACCTGGAGGCAATTTTTTTCTTCATGTCAGGTCTGAGGGAGAACGTTCTCCCCTGGTGGGAGAAGTTGTGCTGGGCATTACAGAATGGAATATATATATATCATTATGCAGCTCCTGAGCAACACTTGGCCCCACGCGAAGCTTGGGCTGAGAACATCTCCTGCGGACAGTAGCTTTGATTTGACACCTTGGAGAGGCACCGCAGTGCAGCAGGACCTCAGCCAAACCCAGAATACATTCTGCAGCATCCGCCCACCCTAGGTGCACCTCGCATCGGGGCGAGCTCTGCAGGTACCTCTGGGAGCCCCTCATGATGTACTTCCCTGCTTCATGCCTGGAAAGTCTGGAGTAAAATCTTTTAATGTCTTGGGCTCAGGCTACTCAGTCACAGGGTCTGTATAGTGCCACTTTGAGGAGGTTAACACTCAGCATCAGGAGGAACTTCTGCACCACTCCGTGATGAGAGGTGCCATGCAAGTGCCAACTATTTTTATTATAAAGCACTTAATGAAGTGTGCCTCTCAGAGGGGAGAATCCACCGGTAACTCTTCTCAGTGAAGAGGGCACTTGGTTTTGTATTGCAATCACAGCTCCCTGAATACCCCGGAGAGGTGTTTGAAATAAGTGTGATATCTTCCAGGGAGATCCGTGTACTTCCAGAGGGATTTTGCTCAGAAACCTGTGAAGCTTCTGTTCCTATAGCTTTTGACAGCTTATAGCCTTCTCTATTTCTGTCATAATCCTTCATTAGGTTTTGTCAAACGGCTCCAATTGCTATAGCAACTCTAATGAAATCTTGCTCCCTAAATAGCCATGCCAATTTTATCAGGTCACAATCTGCCCTTTATAGCTAATTCCCTACCTTTTGACTGTACTTTTTTTTTCCTTCCTCTGAGCAGAGAGTTTCCTGTGAGAAAGGGCTAAAAATTACTAACCCAAATTATGGGGTTTTTTTTCCCCTTTTCAGCTTAAAGTGAAGGTTTTCTTTTAAAATCAGGCACGTATTCAACTAATGTGTGCAGGAAAGACAAACCCTCTGGAGATGAAGCCGAAGCCTGCCTCAACTTCCCACAGATGCTGTTGCTGGCTGAGCCACGTATTTACAGCAAGATAATGAAAATTCATTGTCATTACAAAACAGCATGTGTGAGATTTCTTTCAAATGCCCTATAAATCCAGGGAGAGGGAGAAGTGTGTATTTTATGATACAACTTCTGCTGTTTCACTGCAGCGAGATGTGATCAGGCTGGAATTCAAGCCCCCGACAAGGCAGCCCGTGTTATATTTGCAGTACCCCAAAGAACTCAGTCCCCCCTTTTGCAAAGATTTTGCAGCACTTTATTGGCATGTGAGCCAGTCTGTGATTGATAGTAAATGTCTCTTTTGACACTTCCCTTCTGGAATAATATCTGTGCAAGCAGGAAATGATCTTTCCAGCTGCTGCTGGTGAATCGACTCTTTAGGATGGTTATTTTAAAATATTTTGTTTAACTTTCTGAGTTGGGAGGAATAAGATGAAAATAAAAGATGGGTGGCACACTCTGCCCTCAGATTCAGCTGCAGCCAAACAGCACCATTAGATATTCCCCAGCTGGACAGAGATGAGATGAAATTATTCTCTTTGGCTGGACAAAGGAGTGGGTTTTTTTTTTCTGGCTAAGTGAATGACTGAAGTCAAACCTATAAATGACAGTGCTCTAATCATAAAAACACCATATTTCACAAGTTTCGAACAGAAAGTAGGGAAATGTAGAATGAATTCAGCAGCTGAAATAGTCTGCCTGATGTGTATTAAGGTACTTTGAAAGGGTATTGTGAAACTTCTATTATATCTTCCTACATTTTACATGAACTGAGGCCTTCCTCTTGCCTACCTTGTATGTATTTCTCCACAAAAGGAAATGAAAAGAAAACCTTTTCCTTGCCACTGGAGAAAAATGGTTAACCCCCTCTCCGAGGTAGTGCATACATCCCCAAGTCTGAGAGTTGCCTAATAAGCACAAAGCTACAGAGTCTGGGCTAAATTAATATTTTCCTCTCGGTTGCAGACCCTCATCAATTCCAGCATCTCAATTTCATTAGGAATGGGATTTTTAAAGATATTCTAGGAGTGGAAAGAAGGCAGATTACCAAATTTTGCTAATGCTCGGTGCAAGTTTCATGCTTAATGTTCTTCTCTGTTGGTGCCATACTCCTGTAGGTCTTGCTCTGACAGCTTCGGTGGTACGTTGTGTTCTTCGTGTGTCCTCTGCCCCCTGCACCAGGAGACAACTCTCAGCACAATGGTTTGGGAAGTATCGGTACTGACAGGACTTGCAAATAGGATCTGAGTCTCTTGGGACGATGCTGTGCAAGTTAGCTGCTAAAAAAGGGAGCAGAGCTCTTGCCACCCTCAGTTCCCACCACCATTTACAATACCTTGTGCTTCTTCACCTATGCAGGGGATGGTATAACTCAAAGGTTATGACTCTGCAGAGACTCGCCCTGTGCTCCCAGGTAGCCACGAGGACTCTGGGAGGTGGGAGCAGCACGCACTCTGTAGCTGTAGAGCATGATCAGAAGGCAGCAGGGGTGTTTCTGTGCTGGACTCAGAAGTACTGTTGGGTTTAAGAAGTGGGGGGGTGTTGGTGACCTCATGGAAATAGGAAGGTTCTTGAGCTAGTCACTTTATCTCTCTGATGAGAGATAAATTTCCAACCCACCATGGCAGGGGGGTTGGAACTAGATGATCTTTAAGGTCCCTTCCAACCCTGACAATTCTGATTCTAACTAGATGGTCTTTAATGTCCCTTCCAGCCTAAACCATTCTATGATTCTGTGTGGGTTCCAGGCCAGGATGGCACTTGTTAGCCACTCCGTAGTGGAGGTTTTCTTTCTGTTCTAATTCCCTATGAGGTGTTTAAATACCTATTTCAAAAACTCCATCTACTTAAGTGGAATAACATTCTTCAGTAAAAATAAGCCTTAGATTATTGATGTAGCATTAACTGTGTTCTTTCTAGACCAGCTGTAGTAGTAGCTCAGGGCTTGACTGTGTATTACACGTCCCTTCCAACCCAAACCATTCTATAATTCTAAATACACTTATGATTCTGTGATGTATTTAAACCGCACACTGGAACTGTTCTTTCTGCAGGTCAAGATATGTATCTTTTTGGGAACATACCACATAAATACCATACAAAGTCTGACTTCCCTGGAAGTGGTGCATTTGTAGGGAGATGATGCAGGTAAGCTACGTGTGTTTTTGTGGAAATCAGCAGTTTAAGAATTGCTGAAAACATGGTTATTTTACATTGCAGACTGGTAGCAACTGCATCAAATGGACCGGGAAGGCTGGAGGCAGGCGTGCTGAGGTCTCTTTGAGAGACATCAGCTGCAGAGAGAAAGGTCTGCAAGGCAAAGTCAGGAGGAGGGTGTCTGAAATCAAAGCAGGGTCTGATTAAAGTGGGAATATTATGATGCCAGGGGAATTTCAGTCTAGGAGATGACAGAAAGCCAAAAAAGATCTCCAGAAGCAATGTACAGATACAAATGGTGATACTTGAATGGCTGAGAAGAATAGTCTGTGATGTGTGATGAAAGAAGAGAGCCTGATTCCCACCTCAGCAGCATGGCAGTGCCAGTAACTGTTGGTTTGGTTGAGCCAAACTTTGAAATTCTTCTCAAAACCCCCCCACTGTCCTAAATTTTTTCCTGTACTCATGTGTTCAATTAGATGTCTGTTCACTAAATACTTTATAATAATCTCATGTCACCCCAGAGTCTTAGAGGAATATGCTGGTACTTAGGAACTTTGCTTCCCTGTGTTACAAAACTTTGATTCTTTTTATAAGTTGCCTGAGCTCATTATACATTAAAGAAGCCTCTGTGGCCAGCCACGTCATCTCGATTCTCTGCAGCTAGTAAATGCTGCTTTGCTTTAGCTCCTGCTAATCATGACAACCAACCTACTCACATTACTTAAATCGCTAATCCCATGAAATAACTTCGTGTCACTCTCTAGAGCAGATAAAGAACCAAAACAAAACTCTCATCTAAAAATATAACGTCAATCACAGAGAACAGTTGCACATTATATGTTAGCTGCAGGGAAGGAAAAAGCCAAACCCTCTGAATTTTGTTCAGAAAAATCTCTTTAGCTGTGAGTTTTCACAAAATGCTAATTTCATACATTCACTAAGTTAAATTACCATTTATCTGTAACTCTTCCATTACTCACAGTAATTAAAGCCTCTTCATTCTACGTCCACCTCAGCCAGAATGAGAGATCACAGTTCTTGATCTGTGAGCCAGACAGAAATAACTTCTTCCTCTCAGTATTTCTTCGGAGAAAGGTATTAGAGAGGAATTGAGACATCTCCGGTAGTGAAAATTATTTAAAAATAAATGTTTTGCTAGCTGAAAGAATTCCCTTGATATTTCCCCGTTGCCAAATGCCATTTGCATTTCTAGTCCTATTTACCTAGACATTTTCCTACATCTGTTGTGGGAAATCAGGGCTTCACTTTCTGGAAATCGAGTTTCTAGAGGTAACTTCCAAAACTAGGAACATCTTGCCAGGCAACAGGGTTCTGTCCTGTGCACCCCCTTTCTCTCCAGGACTCCTTTGGGATGTACAAACTGTCTAGGGGGAAGTTTCCCGTCGGCAGCATTTCAAAGAACTTGTATTTAGCTTCTTTTTTTTTTCTTAAATGGCAGCAGCTGAGCACAGATGTCTGGACTGGCAACAATTATGAACCCAATTAACCTAGTTAATGGCGCCACAGCCCTTTGTGAAGTGACAGATTATTGCAAGCAGACGTGGTACAGCCACTCACCCCCGTCGCATGCCCTCGTGTCACTGAGAAAATGAGTGGAGGAAGGAACCACCAAGTGATTAGCCGTTGTAATGTTGTTAATTAAGCACTGGTAGAAGTTTGCCATTAAAGTAGAACTAATCTGCATCTATTTTGTCTATCCCATGTTTGACACTATGTTCGTATGTCACAGGAAATAATCTTAGCCCAGCATCTGGATAGCAACTTTAGAAGAAGATGTGAACGTGAAGCCAGGTGAGAGACTCAGGAGGTGTCGTCCTGCCACGGGGTACCCACTGAAGTGAATGAGTGAAGCAAATTCAGATCAGACAAATGGGTTACACCGGGGTCCCCCATCCACGCGTCCCTGTGACACAGGGTAGTGTGTGTCTCTGACCAGGATGGCAAGTTGGAGCACTCCGGAGCCAGGCTGCACACCTCCAGGTATGCTCATCTGCAAGATGACAAATGCAACCTGTTATTGCAACCTGTTATGGCAAAATGGTGAATGTTTTCTCGACTGCACGAAGTAGGGGGATGCAAATAGTTGAGTTTTTAGGTAGGTCTTCCTGCAATCCCTTCTATCTCTGGTTAACAACAACAGCAGCACTTTATGTTTGTTACTGGTGGATCTCACGCTGTTTTACACAAGTGGTTCGTATCATTCCCCCCCCCCCCAGTTAACCACCTCAGGACTCTTGCCACCCTATTCACTAATTCAATGTCTCAGTTGAATGAAACTATTCTTTTCTGGGCTGTGCTACAAAGCCCATTTTGCAGAGGGCAAACTGAACAGCAGAGAGCTGTTGGAAATGGCACAGCTGGGGAGCAACGCGACTGTTGCAGAAAGAAATGCTAACACCACGTTTCAGAGGAGATTTAAAGAAAACTACAGATAATATGCTGTACTGAGTTATCCATTCAGATTAAATTGAGTGTAATCCCTACCCCTATCGCTACACCACTAAATGCATTTAAAAGAAGAGATTTATTTCCCTTCCTATTATCTGTCCTTTCTCCTTTCCTCCTGCACTCCATGCTACTTAGGAGTTCAGAAATAAATAGTTTGGCACCAAACTTCTTCACTCTCCGTCATCTCTGGGAAATTTCTGGACTCATGTTCGTTTATTTCAAGGCTCTCTTCCTCCCCTCTGCTCTTATGATTCAGGACTTCAGGGATCCATTTCCTGGGCAGGCTTTAAAGGTTACTCCCTTTAGTACCTTAATACCTCTTACTCTAAGGTTATTCTGCCATTTTTTTTTTCCCTTAGAAGTCTTCAATTTCTGTTTTAAATGACAAATGTCTCTTGCAACCCTTTTGAAGAGAGCTCCTCATTTTGCACCACTTTTCCAGCTCTTTGTCCTAGCACATCCCATTTTTGACTGCAAGTAAGTGCAGCATTTTTTACGAATTCTCTGGTAATTAACAGCCAGCAATGAAGTGATGGCCACGGACACGTAGGTCTTCCTGCATTGTCATCTGAATTTAAGAACAACCCTAGGCTTGACCCCACGCTGGGTATTTTGAACTATTTTTGGGGAATAACTGGGAAATTCAGCCTTGCCAGGACAATAATGCTCGCTGTGTAAATTCTAATCCAGAATAGGCAGCGCCATTTGGAGGCTGACTTGACACGTTTCTCTGATTCTCCACCTTTAGGGCAGCACCTCTCGCTGAGCTGAGATCTCTGTATCACTTATCACCGTAGAAAGGGCAGAATGTGATAAATTTAATATTTAAATGCATGATTTGTTGCTTAGTTACATATGTCACGAAGGAAAAGCAATAATGCTACATGATTTATGTAACTATCTGACAGTCCAAATTCTGAGGCTTGAATGTTGAATATTCATACCATGTTTATGCAAGCTATCATCTACAGGGGAGAAATGTCAAGAGTAAATTCGACATCTTCCCTTGAACATTTTAAAGACAATTAAATGAAAGATGACAAATAAATTATTGGTTAGTCTGAATACTTGGCTGAGTTTTACAGTTATGTCTGTTAAGTACAGTTGTGCAGGGGGGGACTTTTCTTTTTGGGTGGAATTTTATCGCCACGGCGATGGGCAGATTCTGCCCTCTGAATGCTGCTGTGATGTGCTACGTATCTGAGTGAAGGTCTGTACAGGCACGGGGTGTGCTTCAGGGAGGGAAAGAATTAACTATCAAAGCATAATGTCTTCAGGGAACAGTGGAAATGCATTTCCCCTTGTCTGCACCCTGTACAAAATATCTCTAGGACAATAGGAGAGCCTTTTTTCCAGAAGAGCGTGTACTTGGGAATCTGAAAAAGAAATGTCTTCACCGTGACAAATGTACAGTAGCATTTTAAAAGTGCCGTCGACTGAAATAAGGAGATTTGCAGAGTAAAGAATAAATGCATTTCCTCATTACCTCAGTTGAAAAGGTACAGAGATTTTCATTTTCAATTGAATGTGATAGATTTCTCTTTTTAAGAGAGAATCTATAAATTTAAAGGATTTCTAAATTCCTCTAAAATACGTACTTCCCCGTAAAACACCCGGCTCTTTTCTGAGTAACAATCAGAGACAGAAGGTGAGCTGCTCCTTCGTGCTCATTTTTGTACCCATATGCTTGCAGCGGTCCAAGAGTACGATTCAGCATCTCATGAAGTTAATAAGAACGTTCCAATAGAGCCTGCATCAGGCCTTTAAACGCTCCATACAGTCTATGCAACTTTGGGCAATCACCCATTCCTTTTTATCAATTTTAAGCTTGTTCTGTCCTGCATGTTAGGAAGGGAATTACGCTAATCTGACAAGTACTGAATGATCTGGTTTAAATTGCTGGCTACTGCTGTGACGTCTGGAAGGAAGACAAAACCATGTCAGCTTTGTTCTGTGAGGGAATTAAAAGTCTGGAATTTAAGCAAAGTCCCCAACATTTTTCTTGCGATTCTTCTAACTTTACAAGGAAAACTACCCCGTTGTCTGCCCGCGTACACATGTGGATACAGTGCAAAAGCCTCTCCGAGCCAGGTCATTGATGAGAATTACTTTATTTAGGTTATTGCAGAATGCTGCCTTGAGCTTTTTTGGTGCATGAGATGGAACGTTGTGGTGTTTTTTTCAGCCATATTTCATTCAAACTAAGAGTCCTGTAACAAAACCCAGAACAGGGGTGGACGAAATAATGATAGTTAGGGAATTGTACATGGCTTTGAACAGGCACAGCCTGCAAGCCCCATGAGAGAAGCTCTGTTCATTCATCTAGAGTTTGCAGGGAGGTCTGAAGTCAACTAGCATCAGGATTTTTCAGAGATCAATGGCTGACTTGCCTCAAGAGTTAAGACCATAAGAATCGGACCTCATATTGACATTGTGATGAACGGGACTCTGTCATGGGAATGTAAACAATCTGGAAGCTGATTTGAACAGATGAGCTCCACCATGGCTCAGCAACAAGAAAATATACTTCACCTGTCAAAAGGTACCTTTGCACAATTTATGAGTTAAGAGCGTTTGGTACGATGGAAAATAAACTTGTTACAGGAGCAATGATCTGCCCTCTAAGAGCTAAAGGAGCCACGGCTGATCTACACTGCTCGGTCAAGTGGATCTTGAGAATGAGCCACAGCTGGGTTGGAAGGGACCTGTGGAAAGGAGATGGACACCTCCAACTGACCTTGTGGGGAAGGGAGGGAAGGAGAAGGAAGGGGCAGCAGGAGGTAGAGAGGACAGACACCTTTTGGGCACTATAACCTATGGTGGAGAGAGAGGTTTGGCAAAGAAAGTCTGTCCCAGGAGACTCATTCAGTCCCTGTCCATCTGAGGGATATCACTTAAGGCTTCAAATCAATGGAACATCCTATGAGGCTTCATTACATGGAAGAGATTTCAGCTCTACAGCCTTGAGCTCAGAGTGAAGACAAGAAGAAAAAGCAAGTTTACCCAACATTTCCAGCCCATCCCTAAGCCAGCTGAGGTGACTGTCATGCAGAAGAATGATCTGGGACACTGTCCTTCAAATTTTTTTACCTTTCCAGAGTGCCCTTTTCTGTCCTCTCCCAAAAAAATTGCTTGTAGCATGGAAAATACTCATTAATTCTTCCTGTTGTGTAGGTGTCTGTGTATTCTGGACACAAGAGGCTGCTTGGTGTCAATGTGCTGGTGAGGAAAGGATATCACTGTCTTTAGGGAACACTTAAAGTCATAATGCATCATGCTGAATATCTCTTCTCTTGGTAGTGACAGACCAGGCTGCCTTGTTGTGCTTTTATAAAATGCTGTTTCCTCTTTGTAACAGGAAAGTTCACTGTCAGTCATGGGAGGTGGAAATCGTCCTTTCTCCGAGGGACCTTCCTTAGGCACCTCAATAAGTGTTTTAATTGTGCAAATGCAGAAGCTGAGGCCCAGCTCCACAATGGAAGTTTGCCATCACAAGGGGCCAAGAATGCCCCTTTACCTCCTATGCAGGAGGTACTGTTCAGCACTATCTTCTCAATGTTCAGTTCTATCTACTCAGAGCTATCTTAGGGGCACCGTAAACTTCTGGAAAAGAAATCATTCATCTGCCTGTAGAAATTATGACTTTCCACCTAGGGAAGAAGCCCAACCATCTGCTTCCCCAGTACACAGCAAGAAAACAGGAGACAAAGTGGTTTAGTGTGTAAGTTCTGGAAGGCAAATTGTCAATAGCCGTTGATGCATCCAAAATGAGAGGTTCAAATGGGAGCCGGTAATGAATTTAGTACGTACTTAAAAGGTTTCTTCTGTGAGCCGTTGTCATTCCAGGTAAGAACTGTTCATTTAGCTATTTCAGATGGCTAAAATGGCTCTTGCTCCAATCTTCTATTAGCTATAAACATATTCAGCATAACTAATTTCATTAGACTTTTCTCTGCAATATCTCAACCATCACAAAAGTCTCTGTGATTAAGGTGGTTAAATGTCTCAGTTCAGACCGTTAATCTCAAGTCCTTCTGAGGTGACTTGGATTCTCTACTTTGAGTAGAGAAAAAGATTCGACTATGAATATCCAAAAAGTAACTATTATTCTATTTCTTTTTCTATTGTATTATTCTTTTTTTTTTTTTCCTACCGTGGATGGAAAAGGGCAAGATGGACTAAA
This sequence comes from Ceryle rudis, assembly GCA_033439905.1. NCBI lineage: Eukaryota > Metazoa > Chordata > Aves > Coraciiformes > Cerylidae > Ceryle > Ceryle rudis. Next base: position 30,307 of record JAAGNO010003193.1, on the reverse strand, counting down.
GGGCTGCGCATGGAGTTATAACAGACGGAGGCCTTTCAAAGCCAGTTTGTATGTTGTTTTTTCTTGGTCCATGTGTTTTCGCTTGGGTGTTTGCACTGTAGGAAGGCCATTTTTATTACACTTGCAGGGTCAGTGCTCTTTGTGCTTGTCTCTGCCTTCCGGTTAAGTAAAAAAAAAACCCTCAAAATTTCCTGCACCTCACCAGCAATGTTTGCCATTCCTGATGCCATATTGCCTCAGGTCAGTCACGAGCATCCGTTCCTTCGCCTCACTCACCCCTTTGCTGCTCTCCCTGTTCCTGTGCTTGATTACCAGGGACTACATTTGTAAAGTATATCTAAATGCTTAAACCTTTTTGAAGCACCTGGCTGACTTTTTTTCTCCCTACTGTGATTAGGATATAGGCCTGAGTGATTAATCTGTCGTCTTGAATAATGACAAAAACGTTGCATCAGCATGAGAGGATCTAACCTTTGAAAAATTCCCCTGGGAGCATCCGTTTCTGCTGGGGATTTTGCTTCCAGTCAGAGCAGTTAATAAGAAAGGGAAAGCCAATAACACTGCCAGAAGTTTTTGCCACATAAAAGTCAGAGAATCAGTTAGAGGCTGTCAAATGTAATGTATGACATTATTAATATGAAGAATTTCAGATGAAAACAGGGCTCACTGTCCCAGCGACGGGGTCATGTGGAAGTGGCTGAGGAAACGGGGAGTCTTCAAGTGGAACATCCAGAGGAGAGCGCTTGGGCAGACTTTGCAAAGTCATTAATCTTATCATTTCAAGAGGATAAGAAAATGTAAGGAAGCAGAGGAGCTATTCCAGCTGTACTGTTGGGCACCCATGGGGTGTGTTTCAGCCTTTGGTCTCTGAGCTCTTCAAGACATGGGAAGCCTGTCCTTCCTGATGGGGCACTGTGGGCTGTGGATACCTGGGTGATGCTGAGGAGCAGGGGTAGGAGCCCACCCAACTTCCCACCACGTCCTCTTGGCTGCTCACCTTGCTGAGGCGCCAGCACCACGACAGGCAATCTTCTCAGACTGGCCCCAGTGCTTTTTATTCTCTTCTTTAAAGGTCACGCTCTGAAGACATCAGTTCAAACCATGCAGGAATTCGCAGTGCCTGGGAAGAACCGATTATTCAGTCCCCACATTCTCATATAACCACAGCCTGTTTATTTGTTTCAATATTTGTCTCATTTGTTTCATGTAAACGATCATGACTCTGATTATCTAAACACGGTATGTAAATCCAACTCGCACTTAGTTTAACGATGCTCTAGTGCAGCTGGGTGGAAACCAGACAGCTTAGAGAAATATTCAGAAGTCACCCTGAGCCTAAAAATGGCTTGGTAACCTACGGAAGCTTTTTAGCAGCTTCTGTTGAGCGCACAATTTGTTTGACAAATCCTGTCTTCCTTATTGTGTGTGAATTAGCCACCAAAAAAAAGTGTTGTTTTTAAGCATTAGTAGTTAGATTGAAATAATTCCTCATAGCCACACAGGCTTTCTCATGGATGTTTCATTACAAGGTATTTCTTTGAGTGCAGAAGGGATGTGCTGGGCTCCTGGTAAACCTTGACTGAAAATAACACTTGGAAACAAACTTCTGCTGCATATATTTGGCTTCAGAAATTTCTTTGCATGAATGTTCAGCCTCAAATGTTGTTGCTTTGAGTGTATCTGTCAATAAAAAACTTTGCTTCAAAACTGACAGATAGTACATACCATGAGGGTGCAGATGGTACAGATACTGATCAGTGACATAGCGCATCTCTTGTCTTGACACCGAGAGACTTTCCTGAGTTTCTCAAGCAGGTCTGCGGTGATACCTGGAACACTGGGCACCCGGTGGACCTGGCACCTTCTCCCTGACCCAACTGCAGGACTGCACCCAAGTGGGGAGTTTCTGCACAAAGCCATGAGACCTCACAGGGAATGAGGACTGTGGAGGGAAAAGTGCAAAACTTGGTCATGTTTTTGGTTGTATAAGCTCAACACCAGGTTTGAGTCCTCATTTTGAAGCAAAATTGATTCTTATCCTTCTGTGTTAGTGGCTTGTTTTTATTTTTGTTTAATTTAATTTCCTTACATCAAAGGCAGCTAAACCACTTAGAAACAAGGCTGGTTCAGGTCATGTTTTCTGCATCGGTGTGACTTTTGCAGGGAACAGAATTGCTGCACCAGTGCAGGAGGGCAGTTAAAAAAGACATCGGTAACATAAATCTCCATTCCTTATTATCTCTAATAGTTGTTTTTCTGGTCAGCAATACCAGTAGGTATTGGGTTATAGTCGGCCATCAGTTCTTTTGACAGACTAGATTTTATTCTTGTATTTGTCTCACTGCCCCAGCAGCATTAACTGGTGAACATCAACTTTATTCTCCCTCATTACAAGTGGGCAGGAAGATTTGTGGGAAAATACCTACCTGGGAAAACTCTTTGGCACTAAGAAATGGATTCATCCCACGGACACTGTTCTCCTCTCTCTTCTCTACTTCTCTACTCCTTGTCTGTGCAAACTTCCTCTTCCTCAGCAGATCTGCTGTCCTCCTCACCTGCATGTATCCAGCACTGTGGTGGAGCTATGGAGCTATGAAATAAGGGAAGATTTCTCTTTTCAAGTAAACTGGGATGACAACCTCCCCTCTAGAGCCCGGGCAATAGAATCATAGAAGCATTTTGTCTGGAAGAGACCTTTACGATCATCGAGTCAAACTCTTCCCCAAGCACTGCCAGGGCATCACCAAACCATGTCCCTCAGCACCACAGCTCCATGGCTTGGAAACCCCTCCAGGGATGGGGACTATATTGAAGCATAAATCCTTTAATATTTGTCATTTTACACAGACAATCTGTCAGCAACAGAAGGTACTGCTATGGGCTGCACCGTGTGTCTCTGGTCATCTTCCTTAACCCTTTCATTGCAAGACATTGCTCGTGAGATAGAGGGGAAAGCTCCCTTCTCCTACTGGAAGGTTTCTCAGCTCTCTAACTGCAGAGGTTTTTTCCTCATTACCTATCATGAGCTGTTCATCAGCTCCTGCCTGAACTGCAAGGTGATTTTGAAATGTCTCAGCAACTCGCAGGCAGCGTGCCCTTCTATCAGGGGAAATCAGGGAGTATTTACTTGCTCAGATACTTTCCTTCATAATGTAATTGTGGAGTTTTTTCAACAAGGATTTAAAATGCTCGTTGATGCGGCAAGGAAGGTCGTCTCTACTTCTCATCCTGGTGCTTCTTGGTGTCTTTAGGGACTGCTGCATTCCTCAAGAGTCTACACTTTCAAGTAGTGTGATTTCAAAGCTCTTTACGCTAATAGTATTTGTCTTATAACGCTGTATTAGAAAAGGTAAAGGTGAAACATCGTGCAGCTGGGAAAGGCTGTGCCTGGAAGATTGGTTCTGCTATGCAGCCAAAATACTTCCTGTTCTTTACGGTGTAAGGACCTATAACTAAAATTCGAAGTGGCATATTGCATTAGATTTCCTCGAGATAAAAATTGTGCAGTGCACTTTTTGCGATGTCTTTATTTCAGTAGCATTAGAGCATCAAAATATTACCGCCTGCTGATAATCTGATAGAAAATATCCAGCTTGCCTTGAGTGAGAAAATATTGAGTGCATAAAAAATGTTCCTATTTTCAGTAAACTCTGCCGGTGATGATTACTTTAAGCTTGCCTTGCACCTTTTGATTACAGAAAGACTTTGACTGAAGACCTGAAAAGACTAAGGCAAGATGCTTCAGAGGACCCGCTCACAGTATTTTCTATTAAAAACAGATGGGATCAAAACATTATACTTCAAAGTGTGCTGCACCATATAATACCTGTGTTATCTTCTCCAATGAAAGCAAAATGATGAGTATGATCCATATTTCAGACATCCTCATGCTGGGGAAAAATTAAAAACCTAATTACTGATAGATTTGGGGGAAAAAAAAAGTTTACTTTTTTTCACCCTGACCAGTTTAAAAGTGCACTTTTTTTGCTTCAGCCTCTGCTGTCTTTTGTTGTTTTGCACATAGTCCATTGGTCTCGGCTTCCTCCAAAGGGTGATGGCTCTCCACATGACGTGGCTGTCTGGGCTCTCCAAGATTTCCATCTCAGCCTCCAGCTCTGGCAGTGGCTCTGGTGCGGGACTGAACTCACCTGCCTGGTTTGGGGTTTAAATTATCTGGATGACGTAAGAACACATTGGGTCAGGTCAGCTCAGAGCCACGTGTCAGCCCTGGTAGGAGAGAAATGAGACAGCACCAGGATCTCAGTACCACGTGAACCACAGCTACATATTTCCTGAGAAAAAGAGATTGTCTGGACCCATGGACTGGGATTGGGTTAAAAAATGTGGTTTTTTCTCAAGTGTGGCTAAAAAGCTATGTAGCTCCCTGTCCGATCCCCCCTCGCTGCTCTACAACAAAGCTTTTGCCCAGTAATGCCTAGGCAGGAATGGTATGTCCAGCCACCACGTGAAGCCCAAACAGAGAGCACAGCCTTGTTCCATCGCGTCTTCCTATGGCCATACATAGAGTGAGATGTCAGATTGTGTACACTCGCCCCTCGACTGGCAAGGGCTGTTGTTTAAAACGGGGAGGAGGGGTGGTGGTGGTTTGTAACAAGGTTTGCCTGAACATTAAGTAAATACTAGAGACGTGGCTGGAGCCATGTCTGAAAATATCTATAATATATCTTTACATCCATAGATGACAATGTTTAAGATCAGGGATGTTTTAAAATTAGTTATTTATTTATTTTAATTGCTCTTCTTCCGGATATTGTGAAAATCAGGACCGAGAAGCCCAGTGTGGATCATTTAAAGCTTTTGCAGCAGCTGACTGTGCTCTACAGCAAGGAATGGAAAAAAAGGTGTTTTAACTCTGATGGTAAAATACCCCACTGGAGGAAACCTGCCCTCTGAGTACAGTGCTGAGGTCTGGATCCATGCTGATATAGTCATGACACTACCCACGGCTGCAGCAGGTCATGAGCATCCTCTGTTTTTTCAGGAGAACAGACAAATTGCAGGATTTTTTTCAAATCCTTCCAATATATCTGTGAGCATGAATGACACTGCCTTTATCTCACTGGGTGTTAAAAGCACTACCTTTTTTTGTACCTTTTGGTTTTCAGCTGTATCTCTTCATTTGAGCTAAGAAATATTTGCAGCACACAGCTATGCAGAGGTAAACCCTCTGTTTCTCAGGGTCTTGGAGGTGCTGGTGTCTCTGGGACTCTTCTTCTCCCTGGCAGTGTGCAATCTCTATTTTCCTCTGAAGAGGTGCCTGCTTTAAAATCTGAATTAACATACTCTGTGCAGGCCATGAGCAGAGACTGGAAGCTTCTGCTTGGAGGCAATGCTTCAGATTTTGGGGAGAACAAATGGCACCTGAACCAGTGGGAACCCCTGACCCCGGTGTGGTCTGGGGAAGGGGAGCACTGCTGGGGCTGAGATGAGCGGGCAGGGGACAGAAATGGGCAGCTCCAAGGCACAGGTTTGGTTAGAAGCTGGTCCCAGCAGTCACCCTCCGATGAAAACCAGGCAGGATTAAAAGAGAGAGCAGAATTAACACCCAAGTATCAGGCAGAAGATTAACCAAGGAAGGAATCTATCTGAATTGATTACACTGAGCATAAATTCCAGCTAGCTGGCATTGCTGAAACCAGTTGAGGAGATGGATGTGACTGGAATGTTAAAGTTGGGGTTTTATGATTTATTTAGCAAGTTCTGAATGGGCCAAAGCGGAGGGGGAGTGACAGTGTCAAAGATGTTTCTTGTAGGAAACAGTGACAGCTCAGAAGCAAGGGACCTTCTGTGACAAGGGGTTAAAACACGAGCAGCTAAAGTACAGCTTTGGGTGCTTGTTATAGCTGCTACCGACCCCAAACTGTCCCCTTGGAACAAGCATTAAGCACCCAGCTTCCCAGTCTCCCACAGCACAATCTCATCCCATGCTGATGGTCATGCATGAGCCTGTAAAAATCTGCTCGTTTCACAAGTAATGAATCCCAAGGAAAAGGACGTATTTATATGGATCATATCTAGAGGTGAGTAGATTCAGATCAGACATTAGGAAGAATTTCCTCACCATGAGGGTGCTGAGACACTGGAACAAGTTGCCCAGAGAGGTGGTGGAAGCCCCATCCCTGGAAGTTTTTAAGGCCAAGCTGGATGGGGCT
>JAAGNO010003193.1:0-17238 GCA_033439905.1 Ceryle rudis | reverse complement strand
GGAGCAGAGCCCGACCCCCCTGGCTCCAACCTCCTGTCAGGGAGCTGTCGAGAGCCAGAAGGTCTCCCCTGAGCCTCCTTCTCTCTGCGCTCAACAAGCCCAGGTCCCTCAGCTGCTCCTCACCACCCTTGTGCACTAGACCCTTTGCAATACAATAATCAAATTGTAGCTACTGCCACAGACAGCATTAATTCTCTGCTCAGTGAAAAAACAACAAACAAACCAGAGGCAGAGCTCTGCAGAATGTGGTGCAGTCCTGGCTGGGTGACTTCGTTTTTTCCTTCAAGGAAACACTGCGATGGTCTCTCCAGAATCTGCACAACATTCCTTCTCCCAGGGTTGATAGTGAGTTTTCTTGTTTAGAAAGTTAGTACTGCAAATTGCTAACTTCTGGGTTTTTTAAGTCACTTCCTTTATTATGTTCATGACCACTGGAACAATTGCATTTGCATTTTGGCCTAGGAATAAAATCTATACATTTATTTTCATTAAGAGGATTATATTGTTCTTGTCCGAAACAATGCAGCAAAACATCACAATTATTCCAAGTGATCATTGCAAGTGTAGCCAATAATTACTAACTGATTGGGGGGGGAGGGGTGTGTGTAAATAAATCCCCTTGGGAAGCATGCTAATTACCCACATATTTCTTTGGGTCAGGCAGTCATGTTACATCAAACGCTAGATTTATTATTCCATTTAAATCGTTTTGAAATAATTAAGAATTGTGCTGTGCATCTGACTGAGCAGATCCAAATCATACATCTAAATTAGGAACTGAATGGAGCGTTGCTAGCAAATACGGGAAGTGACTTTTCTCACTTCTGAGGCAAAAAGGAGTATTTATTTTCCACATCACCATATTTCAAAATAATTGCCATTTTGTTTCCATTTGAATTCCTGTGTCTGAAAACATGCTAAAATGAGACAAAAAAATGCTAAAATACAGATCTGAACAGCATCTCCATGGTCTTGGTTGGCTGCACATCCAGGTAACTGTGCCCAGATGTGGCCTTGACTGACTGCAGCACTGCATGAGGTTTTTATAAATATATATATATAATTTGATATTAATATCAAAGTAATGCTGGATTCCTATTGTGGGAGAGCTCACAAGTGTGTTCAGTCTCACGCAGATACCACATTCTACCAGCGAGCACCCAGACACTCTTGTGTCACCTCCATGAGCATTAATTCTTAGGAATAAAAAGCGCTACGTGATCTTATTTCTGTATTTCCAAGGAAGGAGCAAAAGACGCCTCTGTTAAACTCAACAAGACAACATTTTGGCACAAAAAAAAAACCCCAACAGTTATTTCCAGACACTCCAAATCGATCTGTTGGCTTTAATTTGACATCAGGATAATGGCAGTAATCTGGAATGTGTCCTGTATTTTCTTCTGTAATTTCCCCTTCCTCCTCAAAACACAGTGAATCATCAGAAGATGTTGCTATAAAATATGTTTGGTTTGTGGTTTGTTTTTTTTTTTCTTTTTCTGGGTTAAATCCAATGAGCTGGAAACAGTGAGTTTTTCTCTGCATTGCCCTCAGTGGATTGGATAAGGCTTCGAATGTTTTATTATTTAATTGCTGTTCAGTGAGGGTTAAAATAATTGCAATGGAAGAGTTGGGATTTGCAAATCAAACTACCACTGCTGGAATAAAAGCAGTGTTGAGAGGGGTGCGGTTGCTTAAAAACTGGTAATTTTGCACAGAATTTGGGGATTTCTCTAAGGATCGAAAATTATTAGAATTACTGCTTGTAATGTGCGTTGACAAGCGTCACCTAGCACATCGTGGCTTCTTCCTGCAGTGATTTAACACAGAACTTTCGATGGAGCGCAGGGAAAAGGAGGTCCCTGCAGCCCCAGGGGCTCAGTCATCATGAGGCAGAGCATCGCTGGTTTTTCTCCTTTCAGTGAAAAGCTGAATAATTTCACAAGATGCCTTGGTAACGAAAGGAGATTCAGATGGTGGTGTAGGAATTGCAGTGAGTTACAAAGGAGGATGCTGAGACCCAGGCTGACCTGTGGGAGGAGCAGGGACAGCTTACCGGGAGCTGGTTGGTTTGTTGTTATTTGTTGGAGTGGAAGTGGTACCTTCACCCCTGGTGCCAACCCCAGGGGACTGATCCCTGCTCCCAGTACTGTGCAGAACAGCTCCGACTGACAGACAACAGGCGATGGGCTGGTTGCTCCCCTGGGCAGAGGAAGGTTATTCCCCAAATAGCAGAAGAGTTTAATGGTTGAGTCAATGGAGCAAAGTGCTGAGACGGGGGCGTTGCGGGTGAGCACCGGCTCTTCTGGAGTCATTGAGTGAGGAGCTGTCAGGAATCAGGAATAAAGCATTATAGGATGGAGCTGTAACATGGCATGATGGCTTTTGAAACCACTTTTATCCATCTGCAGGATTTCTAACGGCAAACAGACCTGTTTAAGGCAGATCCTGCTTCCAATCATCATGCATGTAGCTTCCATGTCTGAAAGGATCTGCAGCCACCATAATCCCCATCAAATGCCAGCACCAGATATCAACATCAGGGCAGAAACGGAAAGTGGGTAGGGTTGGTTCCAAGTGTTTTGGGCAGTGATAGATGACCCTGTTAGCACAACACCCTGACCCAACGCGTCACGCGGCAAGTTGGACTCGAGGAGCTGCCCGGCCCCAACGGTGTGAGTGGCTTGTGAATGTGCTTGGCAGTCTCTCCAGGAGGTAAGTAATGCCATCATAAATCCTCCCCAGTAAGCTATTTGGGAAAGAATAAACACATAAAATGAATCAAACCGTACATGTCAGGCAGTGGTGGGTGCTGGTTGCTCAGCTGAGTAGGGGGGTAAGGCTCTTCAGGGGATAAATCCACTGCATCGTGCTGGGATAATGCTGCCTACAGTGGTATAGAACAGGAGAGAAAAATGTGCTTTCTTTACATCAGGCTAAAAAGCACATTCCTGCCTGATCAGTTTGTGTTCTTGGGCCAGGCTTTCCCAGAGACCTGTATTCACCAGAACCTCCTGGGGTGAAAAAGCCTCCAGCCCAGGGAAGTCTGCAACATTAGAGCAGCACTAACACTTGGGACACAAATAATTCTTTCCTCAGACCTTGATTTCTAAAAACCTCACGTTTTGTTTTGTTTGGGTTTTGTTCGGGTTTTTTCTTTGTTTTGTTTTGCATTTTGTGTTTTTTTGGTTGGTTGGTTGGTTGGTTTTTTTTGTTGTTATTTCGTTTGGTTGGTTTTGTGTTTTGTTTTGGTTTTTTTTTAGGAATAACCAGACAAAATGATTATTTGTTAACATTTGTATAGTGTGTCTATATTCGTGGCTTTTAAAAGCTGGTGATGTTTTTGTTTGTGTGTGGAGCCGGCGGAGGGACAGCATCTCCCTTGGGAAGCTGCAGACTTGACTCTAGAGCAGCAGCCCACAGGTCTCCAGGGATAACAGCTCCCAAAAGCACCCTGCTCTGAGCTGAGCAGCTTCAGCAGCCCCCACGTCAGGATCCTTGGCAGGGCTTTGCCTCACCATGTCCGAGGTACCTATTTCTGGTTTTCCTGCCTGCACAGCACGGGCAGATCTGTTTTTCAGGGCACCAGATCTGCTTGTATGAAAGTGCTGGGCAGGGCTTGCTCTGTAACGCACAGAATTTCTTACTGCTATTTTTTTAATTTATTTCCTTCTACTCTTGAGTGAAGCAGATTTACAGCTCGCAGGGGAAAAAAAAAAAAAAGAAAAGAAAGATGAATTATTGGTTCAACTCAGAAAACATCAGCATCTAGCAAAATGAGTAGTGGTTGCTGCAAGGTGATGGGAGGGGGCTGCTCTGGACAAAGCCAGAGGAGCAGTGGGATGCTTGCAGGTGGAGGGTCCGGCCACGCTGGGCACAGCTTTGGCCATCATACCCACCCTGCCTTCTCTGGCAACAAAATCAAACCCCTTTTCAGAAAAGAAGTGAGAATGTGAGCAGAGGGATGAGCTGCAAAAGCCAACACACCATCACCGGTACCCAGGAGCCAGCCAGTGCACCCCCCCCAGCAATACTCCCTATGCTCCCCGGGTTTATCCAGAGGAAAGGCACAGCAGCATCCTGCTCCCAGTTTCAGTATTTTGAGTTTGTTTCCCCAGTTTCTAGCGATTCCACTCTTCTGCCGCTCTGCCTCTCCAGAGCTTTTGCTGACAGGACAGAGCTGCTGGTAGCGAACGCATTATTCATTGTGATTGAGTGCCTAGTAATTACTTTATATATATTTTTTTTTTCAATTCTCAAATTAAAACCATTTACTAGTAGGAACAGATGTTAAATTCAGGACTCTTGTTGATTGTTAGTGTGACACAGACATGAAACGTTTTAAACGAGAAGGCTGATTGAATTTTAAATATGCTGATCACACTGGTGGAATTGAAAATAATTGAAACTGGGAATAACTGAAATGTTTCCAAGAAGAGAAGACAGAGGTGGGGTTTGTTTTTCAAACTCCTGATTGCATAAATCATGTTAAATTCTGCAGGCTAAATACAATAATTTCCTGTATGTTATAGTACCAGACTGGAGGCTTTCAGGGTTGTTACTTCAACATGACAGGAGAAGAGCATTTTAAAAATAAGGCAAAAATCTATCTTCAAATCAATACTTCAGATATTTCCCACATGCTTGTAGGAACTCAATCTTTTCCTTTATTTGTTTATTCATTAAAATGACATTTTTTTCAGGAAATCTGATGTTATTCCTGACCAAGGGATTAGTGCCCATCACAAAGGCTGAGCAGATTTCTCGTAGTTTCTTCACCAGAGACCCAGCTCACGTTCCCAAGCTGGAGAAAGGTGATGGTTTCACTTTGCAAGGGCTGGTAGTACAAAGAAAAGAGCGATTCCAAAGCACTCAACAAAGCACCTAAATCTCTAGGCTGGAGGTAAGGACAACCTGTCACTGTTAAAATCAGGAAGATTTTTGGTTTACTTCTGTGGACAAATTTTCTGTGCACGTATGTTGCGTAAGAAAATTAAAAAGACATCTGAGTATTTATGAGAAAAAAGTTTATTTTAACCACAATGGAAGATTTTTGCAGTGTTCCATTTTCTAATGACCTTATTGCTTTGGAACCTTTCTGCTGGTGTTGGACAGGTGGCATCTCTGGGATGGTCTTGGGGAGTGAAATGCGGATTCTTCTCCCAGGCTTGCCCTGAAGCTGCTGAGGTCTGGCATGAAGTCTGCAATATCAGTTCCACCAGCCTATAAAGTTAGTTTCCAACTCTGCAAAGGTGTTGAGAGACTTAATTCCTATATTTGAAGGACAGAAGGTGCATGTCTTGTGGTGTAGATCTTATATTTGTATTGGTAACCTGACTTTGCAGGGTTCATTGCATAGAAGGAATGACAATTTTGGGCTTGGAAAGTGATATAGTAACAATGGCAATTAACCCCCACAATCCCCAGGGGCTGGGTTTAAATCATGCTGCTTTTAATTAAGTTTACTGGCCAAGTACTGCTTGTTCTTAAACATTTTACTGGCACTTCTGCAACAAAATGCTTTAAAGCTCGAATGTTGTGCCAGCTCCACCCCGTGTGAACTGCTGCCAAAAGGTAACAGCATAGAGAGAGGAAATTCGGTGTGAAAAAAAGCAGTTTCTGAGCAGGTACAACTAGTATTTGTTACAAACCACTTTGCCATATATGTACTTTCCTGTTACGTCTGATACAATTTACAGATTTCTAACACTCGCTGAACTTCTCAAAATGAGAAAACTCCCAATAGGGCAGAAAACTGTTGTTGCATTGAATGATCCTTGACAATCTATTGTCACCGTACATGCCACGTTAAAGCAGCCTGGCACTGATACTGGAGAAAGCCTCTGACACACGTCGTCTTCTGGGGCTGTCAGGCTTTATTATGCTCATGATCCATGGAGGAAAGGTTGCTAATAGCAGACATTGACCCGCTGGAGGTAATTGCTGTGAAAACATAATTCAAGCTTATTATGTTAATGACAGAAGGATGGGGCGCTTCCTAAAAAGTTAGTACGACATCACCAGCGGTGCTTTATTTATTTAGCTGATTGATCATTTAAAGGTTTATAAAACGCCTTCTCCGTATAATGGAGCTGCATAATCATGTACATACAAATTAAACAATCTGCAAAGCTGAAGGCAGAATGGCTGTTGCAGAGCTGATGTTCGTGTAAAAACTCAAGACGTTTATGGGCTTATTTACATAACAAGTCATGGTCTAGTCTCCTTTACCAGCGTCAGCCCGCCACGGAGTTGGCTTCAGCTGTAAATTTTTATGGTTTGGAGCTAGTGGAATATAAGAGAATGATTTGCATATTTTAGTGACTTGAAAAACTTTTTTTTATTAAAGAGGACAGTGTAATTTTCTACTTTTCTTCCAGCAGAACGATCTCTGCCTTAAAAATGTGTTGGTTGCACACTTTCCCAAGGCAAAGTTATGACTTCTCTCTTTCCAGTTAATGGCTGCAGACTGCTTCCTCTGCGGTACTCGCCTCTCTACCAGAAACAAATCTACTGAAAGCCTCCAGGTTGGAGCATCCCCAGTCCTCTGGAGCTCACACTGCTCTCTGGCTGGTTAACCCAGTGTAGGCAAAAAGATCTTCACGTAGACAAGAGGTAGGAGAGGCACGTTCTTCAGCTGGAAAAGTGCCGCAGAAACAGTCAAACTGCTTCTCAGCACAGATGGTCTAACCAAGGCATCTTGAGGGTCTCTACCAAATTTGATGGCAATGATCCCTAAACCAGCCATGGCGAGGAAAGAGCTGAGTGGAAGCTCTGAGCCAAAGCCTGGAGACCGATGAGGTTCTGTCAGCAGAGCAGAACGAGAGGTGTCCAAGAGCAAAATGATGGCCAAGCCTTCAGGCCCTCAGCTCTCTTCGTTTCACATTGACTTGACTTGCAATCAAAGGGCAATTAAAGTAATTTCATTTCTATCATCTTGAACTCATTTGACTACAACCAGAGAGCTCTAGAAATGAATTAATGGGTTTTTCACATTCAGAAGAGGCCCTTCCCCATCTAACCTACATGTCTGTTGCTACAGAATTTCACCTCTTTTGAATCTAATGTGGTTGTCACGTCTGACAAAAGGGCTAAAACCAAACAGAGCTGAAGAATTCCTTTTCTCTTTCCTGCAAATTTTTGCATTTGCAACTCACACCAAGCTGCGGTGAGGATACATCCAAATGCTGCATGATTTGGCAAGTTTCTGAACAGCGTGGCCAGCACTCACATTTACATCAGCCCGTATTAAATCAGTCCTGCACCTTTTTTAGCAGTTATGGTTTTGAACTTCGACACGAAACACAAACGCTGACCCTCTATGGATGAAGCACATAAATAAGCCTTTGCTAAATATTCTTTAGGATAAACAATGCTTTATTGCAAAAAGCTCCTAGTCATGCTTCTCTCTCCTATATTAAGAAAAAAAAAGACAAAACCAGCTGTTTGCTGAGTATTCAATGGCTGGAAGAGAAAGTAGGTTTACTACCTTATTTTCCATCTTATTTTCTACTGGGTAATTCAAATCAGAATGAAAAACAAAACCCAAACCAAACAAAACAGAAGTTAATGTTTTGAGATACCTCAGTTCTCACCACCTTCCCAGTATCTCTGCTACTTAATAAAAAACCAATCAGATGGACGGATGAGTTTTCATGACTCTTTTTGTTCTACAGACCGCGGGGGGCAACATCTGTTTCTCCTCATCCTTTTCCCCCCCTTGAACAGGAAATTAAACACAAATTACTAAGTTAAAGTAACCTAAGGAATTAACTTAATTAAAAATAAGAAAGTTCAGGCTTGAGTGTCTTTGCTTCTCTCCTTTGGGAGGTAATGCTGCCAGAGCAGAGATGGTGGGAGTGTGGTCCCCTTTGCGCCCACGCTGATATCCACCCCTCTGACGGAACCCATGGCTGGGTGCACGTCTGCAACTCCAAAGCTATTTCGGCACTGTCAGCTGCTATTGATTATACTGTATTTGATATTGCTATTGGTGGCTGATCGCTGCCAATCAACTTCATTCCCGGCTTTGGAAATTCAGCGGTATGATTGCAGCCTCCCCAACCGGTCTGTTGCACGAATACTGATCAAGTACCCTCTGATTAGGCAAAAGTCATTAAAAGACCAGCTGAAATGTTAGTAATTCAGCTGTTTCTGGGGAGAGGTCACTGTTCTGAACATCCCTGTGTGAGCCTTAGATTCTGATATTCAAAGCACACAAATCATCGCTCCAGATAGAAATTCAATAGCTCTCCCCAGAACTACCTGTTAAAACTCAGGCAGTAGATTAAATATTTACTTGTTCCTTCTCAGGTAGTTCTGGTTCACAGAGAGAATCTGAAGTGGTACTAAATGGTGAGGAGCAGCTGGGCAGCAGCAGGAGAACAGCTGGGGCTGTGGGCATGGTGGTGGCGGTCCTCAGCTGAGCCCTGCCAGATCCAGGCACCCCACATCCATGAGGCCACCAGGACATCCCCTCCTGCACTCTTTGCACTGTAGCTATTGCATAAACCCTTTCCTGGGGTTTGACACTATGGATGATTGAAGTCCAGAAGGTCTGCTAAGAGCTGATTCAACAAAGTGGTGAAGCCTACATCTAAATTCCCCTTAAAAATCACTGTGATGTTAATAAGTGCCTAGAGTTTAGGAGATGACGTGGTTTTGAGTATGAGTGGGTTTAGGTTTGAGTATGGATTTTTAACCTTGGGCTGAAGTGCTTTGAATCAGAGCCTGAAAAATGTCTCCTACAGTTAATTTTTATAGGCTTGAGATACAAGCAGCATGCTGGCAACTGAACTAGTAATTTTGCTATTTAAAAAATCAAATGAACTAGGATTCCAGTCTTTCATGCTTTCCTCCCCTTATTCTTGAATAATATCTGTGCAGCCAGTGAATATTTTGTTCTATTTCACTTCATTAGAAATCAATGTGGCCAAAATAATTCTGGTTTTACTGTTGGTGCCCAGCTAATGTTTCCTTTTCTTCCACTACTCATTCCACTCACTTGGCCTGAAATTGATGCTAAATTGTCACGTAAACTACTTTTCAAATGCAAAGATATAGGAGCAGTTGGTACAACTTGTTCCAGGGCTGTTAGTCCAAATGAGATGACAGAGTGGATGTTAACAAGGGCAGGCTTGCAATGGTATCCCACCAGAGCAATCCTTTTGTTGTGTGGCTTGTAAAGGTGCTTTATAAACACATACCAGCCACAGTTAAAAAAAAGCCATTTAGACACAATGATCTCATTTCTCTCAACCATATGGACATTGCGTCTCTCGCGCCCTTTAGTCCACCTGAGGTTTTTGTCTCTCCTGACTGGCTCTTGCTGTACAGAAAAGGGTACAGACATCTGAGGCAGACAGCGCTGGGATCTGCAAATAGAGGTGAATTTATTGCAGAAGCTGGTGATAACTGTTCTGAGTTTTACAGGCTTCTCTCTGCTCTGGCAACAACCAGCAGAAGGTCAATGAATATGTGGAGAGGTGATATAAGAGAACTCTGGCAGATTTGCTTTGCAACTCATACTTTTTATGTATTCAATTTCATAAAAGACAGAAAAAGGGACTTCAGTGCAATTTATTTTGGAAGGTAATTGGAGCAGACATTCAAGTCTTAAGTAAATCAGCTCTATATCATTTGACACACAACATTACTTCAATTAGTATGACTTTCACCATTATCTAGACAGAGGAAGAGATGTACCATGCTAATCAGAATATTAAAGTGACACTAGCATTTATATATTATGAATATTTACTTAACAAATGAATGCATGATAAATGAGATTGGTCCTGAAATCTTCCTCAGTAGAGAAGATGTAGATTCTTCCCCCTCCCCCCCAGGTAATTCCTGTGTCTAATCCAGTTATCAAATTCTCAGTGCATCTGAGCTTGACACCTCCTCTCCCACCCAGAGCAGCTTGTGTCACAGCTCATGTCATCACTCATACAGGGTTTTCTGCATATACAGGAATCATATGCAATGTCCTGACTGGCCCATGCGTCTGAAAGCTGTTTTGAAGCAGCCCTTTTGTACGTGCTTCTACACTGGTTAACCACATCACAGCTAATAGCTCCAAATCTGGATCACGAAACCCCATATTCAACCCAATTTTCACAGTCAGAGTACTGTGATCACAAGGTCCGTGGGCTAATGTGCGGACTATCTAAAGCTGGACAAGTTCCAAGGCCAATCTCACTACGGATGAGCCTGTGCTTAGGGTTGTGGACATTGCTCTTCCAATAAGACCCGTGTACTCTTCAGGATGGTCCCTCATGGTTATTTCTGGATCACGTGGGCCAAGCACAGCTCAAAACCCATATGTAAGCCCCAGTACACAGCAACAGGTACCCACCATCCTCTGGAGTGGGTGAAGTTGTAGGCTTTTCTGTGAATTTTGTTTGGTTGAGGTTTTGGGGTTTTTTTTTTGTGTTTTTGTTTTGTTTTGTTTTGTTTGGGGGGGAAGAGACACATTTTCAGGACCAGAAGAACAATGAGATTAAAAATAGCCTCTGTTTCCTATATAAAGCTCGTTAACAAATGGTGACCTCAAGCTCCACATTGAGACACGCACTGAACTTTGACTCTCACTGTGGGTTTTCAAAGCAAAATGAATTGTGCATGTTTCCTCCATCTGCTCCTGTGGATAACTGCCCAGAGAAGGACACAGGACATGCAGGCCTTTTCCATCCACTGGACAGAGGGTAGGGAACACACAGGCATTGGTGCTGAAAGCCTCAGGAATTTTTAATAACTTCTGGATGGAATAACCTCCAGGAGGTAAAAAGAAGAGTCTTTTTAGGAGCTCATTGCTGAGTGTAGCAGTGAGGTATAACAAGGGGCTCTTGTACATAATGATACCTACAGGGCTACAACTTCCAAGGCATCAGTGCTTCATTTCTTGCTCTCCTGGCCATCACAGGGCTTTGTGCTCCGTGTTTATGATGCATTTGGCTCCAGTGTCAGTGTACAGCAACTCGTACCATAGCCTTGTATTAGCTTTGTCATCATAATTTCTTGGCCATCCATCGTGCCAGTATCTTTACATCCTTATGTAGAGCAAGTGACACCTTCCAATGGCAAAGGAACTTTGATTGCATCTTATCTAGAGCTCAGCATGAAGGTAGCTCTCCAATAGCTCTATCTGGAAGGGTAAATCAGCTGTCTTTGATGGATTATTTTTTTTTTTTTTCCCCCACCACATACAAAATCTTAGGAGGAGACTTTGTTGCACAGGCGATGGTGGTGTGGATCCTGTGTTGATTTATTTTGCTTTGTTTCAAGCTGTTCAAGTTCATTCTCTCCAAAGCCTTTAACGTCTTCCTGGAGGGAAAACATTGGCACAAATTTGAAAGTGTTGACAAAACCCATCCCTACACTCACTGATCCTCACTGGGATGTGCTCCAGACACTAAAAAGAAGAAAAGGGGAATTGTAAGAGCCCATGATTGCCAAGGAAGGGGCAGATACAATGACTTTTCTTCCCAATGAACCTGTCATGGCTCTCCCAGCAGTTTCGCCCACATCAAGCAGATGGATGATGCAGCCCCATACTTGTGCCAGGAGCTGGCCCTCTTTCCCACCACTACAGATAAACTGTGTTTATTAACAAACTTCTGCCCATTAATTCTACCTTGTTGACTTCTCCTTAAAGAGAGCAAGTCAGCAGCTGCAAAATCCAGTAGCAAACAAGGCTCATTTTCCTGGAGTGCACGATGACCATTGACAGGGTTTGTATGTGTGCCTGGCATGGTAGATTAATTGGCAATAAAAACACAACTTCCCCATAAATGACATCAGGAGAGATCTTTAGTGCGATGCTCATCTGCCTGAAGGGACAGTGCGGTTTTTCTATTACTCCTAAGATGCACAATAGCATTGCTCGGCTGATTTGGTTTTATTTTTATATTGTGCTGCCGGTTCAGTTACAAACTCAGACAAGCTGCACCAATGGCAATAATCATCCATCCTCCAAAATCCAGGCTGCCCTGCTGTTTCACCAGCAAGGCCACCTAAGAACTGACTAGCTGCTTCTGAACATGTGGCATCGCTGTGACTTTGGTAAAGGTGGGAGTTTGGGTTGACGTGGTCCCTTGAGTATATTGGTTTGCCCAAGTGAAAATATATTTTTATATAAAAGCACCCTTCAGGGCTGGAATAGGCATGTCGTGTCATGGCAAGAGTAGATGTCTTTATCAAGGGTGAGCCCTTTCTGACACTTCCAATCACCTAGTTTGTCGAGTTTACAAACCTTTGGAAAAACTGCAGTTTGCAACATGCTCAGCTAAGATATCCGAGACTCTTTTTTGATGTCATCTTAATCCAGGTCTTTGCCTACACTGGGCAGGCTGTGGCCTGGGACGCTCCCTGCAATTGCAGCTCTGATGGCAGCGTGGAGGCCAGGAAGGCTGTGTGATGAAGTTGTTTAATTTATTTCAGGGCTTGCTATCGTGACCTTAATGATACTCTTTTAGCACAGCCTCTGCCTTTGGATGCGTGTGGGGCTGAAACTGCATTTCCTTTGCTGCGTGCAGAAGTGACCTAACTTCCCCACTCCGTCTTACCCTTTTTATTAACGTTATCTTGCCATGGGACGGGGGGTGAATGCAAGAAGAGTCGTGTGTGAGTTGATTCGCCTGCTATCTTATTGTCTGCAGTACATAAATCTTGAAAAGTGTGCCTGGAATGGGAAAGGATACCAACTTAATGATACATTTACTCTAACTATGGCTGGGCGTGCACAGCATCCTAATGCCTGCTGCAGGCTCCTCATGGCAGCAGATGTTGCTCTCTGCTTATAAAGTCATTTTATTGCATTAGCTGCCTGTAAGCAGTTTACTCTGCTGAAGATTCATAAAGTAAATTAAAATTACCTAATTATTTGTTATCTAATTTAATAGAGAAATGGTCTTGATCTTCAGATATTACACATATATTATTCTATTAGGGGCCAGTATGGCAGAGGCCCCTTTCTGAGCTCTGAACAGCTACTGAACATGGAGAGAAACTTCTGCTCACACAGGGACACGTCTAGAGCGTGGCTGCAACAGCCTTCCCAAGTAGAACTCACTGGACTATGACTTTTATTTATGTTTAATTTATTATGCTTTATCTGTCCCTCTGCCTGCTCACCTGTCACCTCGCAGAGTCCTGCTGCTCTGTGGTCAAGAGCCCAGCTCTGCTTTTCACAAGGTTCACCTTCTGCCAGGTGCCTACAGAGACATTGCGGCACTGAGCAAACAGGAAGGCTCCAAGAAGACCACTGTGGTTCGTAGACTTAGCTGATGGCCAAAACAACGATCATTTACTAATCCTTGGTTAATTCTCCTCTCCACCTAACTGACCATTCTGCTTCCAAACCTGACGAAGTGGCACCTCCCTCCTGCTCTCAGAGCTCCTGGATTTTTTTGCTAACATCTTTGATGTCAGGTTCACAGGGTCTTGAGTTGGGTTCTGCTCTGCACACCATGGTGTGGCCCATTGCCTCGTGCTTTGTGTTCAGCACAGGGTGAGAGGGGGCTTAGTTTGAGGGAGAAAGTCTCACTCTCTTGGAGGGGAGAACAAGTGAATCCTCCTTTGATTGTAATGCTGGTATGCACATTTTATCCTGTGATTTTTCTGAGTCATTATTACAAATTGCTCCTGCTGAGGTCACTCATTTCTCCACAGGTTGCTTAACTCCCAAGTCAGCATGTAGCAAGCTGCAAATGGTATTTCCAATTGAAAAAGCACAGGTGTGTTCTGGATGACATCCAAAGAACGGAGCACGTATTTCAGGCAGAAATCAAATCAGA
The DNA here is from genome assembly GCA_033439905.1 of Ceryle rudis. Classification (NCBI taxonomy): domain Eukaryota; kingdom Metazoa; phylum Chordata; class Aves; order Coraciiformes; family Cerylidae; genus Ceryle; species Ceryle rudis. Next base: position 3,445 of record JAAGNO010003193.1, on the reverse strand, counting down.
CCATGAGGAAAGATCCCCCTGAACATCTCAGACAGTCAACAGATGGTACTCATGGTGTTAAGAGTCAACCTGCTCACCTGGGAAGCTCATGGCCATGAGCAGTAAAAGCGTACATTTAAATTAAGTCTTCTGTAAAAAGCTTTTAATAAGGAAGGGTGGAACCAGCAGTAATGTCACAGACTTTAGTGCAGTGGGAGAAACAGGGGAAAGAACATCCTTTGTTGTGTACCGTGTCCTGACTGCTAACTGTAATGAAAACACACAGCTTCTTTTTCTTCCCACTTGATTTTATAGCTATCTCTCTATATAAAAAATACAAAATACATATATACACAATTTACTTCTTTGCACTTACTCCTGGTGCTCTGGACAGAGGTTCTGTGTTGTTTTTCAGTGCAGGGTGCATGTGTCTGTGCTCTCCTATTATTAGACCACAGCAATGGCTTTTGCTGGCATCTCAGCAAGGACCATCCTGGAAAGGAGCTTTTGAGAGGATGCCAGTACAGCCTGGATTAGCTCTTTATGGGAGGAATGGCTTGGTGACAATTGGTTAGATTTTTCTTGCAGCTTAGAGGGTTTTTTGTGCTTTTTTTTGTGTTATGCAGGAAGGACTGTAATAGGGTAGGAACATCACCTTCAGGTAGTTAATGTTTGTGTTGTCTTTATTCCATTCTGTCCCTGATTTGCTCAAGATGTTGGGGAAGTCCTGTATTTTTTCCTTCTCCCTTTCTGTACCTGACAACCGCATTAACACGTGTCATTTAAAAAGGAGATACCAAACTCTTAGCAGGATTCCTTATGTCTTTGCTTAAGCCCACTGGATAAATATAATTTATGTAGCCTTCATCGATACTATCTATTATTTCTGATGACGGAGGAATGAATAACGTAGTTGTGAAAGCAACTTACTCTGTAACTCTGATCGAGTGCATAAATGTTCCTCTGTGCTGGACCTCTCAGAATAGACCCCGGGCTGAAAGAACCAAAAATTCATTTCTGAAATTGAAGATATGAATGTTTGGGTAGATGCTTGTTGATTATCCAGCCTCACCTTTCAGACAATATTTGAATGTACAGAACTATAACCGGCGCTCTTCATCACCAAACCGTAGCAACACGTAGCAGAAAAATGCTAAAAAAAAAATTATATAAAATGGCAGGAATAAACCATGGGACATTTTTATTAGAAAACTTCTTAAAAAATATATACTATTTAACTAAGGATTAGTTTATGTTGAGGTGCAGGATTTCCCCTTTGCCGTGTGTGTTTCTCTGCAGTGAGTACAACTGAGTTCCTGAGATACGAAAACACAACGTGTCACAGCTTTAATACTACAAGAACTACAAATCCTACATCTTTAGGAGAATACTTTGTGTTTGGCTTGGCAAAAAAATAGCTGTAGGGGAGCTGTGGTGCTGGGTTTTAATGTACCGTGTTGTTAATGATAACTACTTAATATTTTACTCGTGTATTCCTTTGGGTTCATTTAAACAGCAGCTCTCCTAAGCACTGCAGAAAGACTTAAAATGATAAATTAAGCTAGGTCAAAGAGGGGAAATTATTTTAAATGAATACAAACATCTAATTTGTCTGGACTTTTAATGAATTGAAACGCCAAAGTTGCTAGCGATGACAGCTTTGTGAATCCTATTTATCTCTACTAAAAGTTCAGTTATTTTTCTTCCCCACTCCTTCGTCCTGCGCTCGTACATCACGTCAATGTAGTGAGCCTTGCTCTGCTAAAGAGGATCCAGAAGTCATGTTCCAAATCCTGAGGTACCCATGGGGCCACCTCCCACCTGACTGGTCCATACGGGGATTGTGCAGACCAAACCTGCCAGGGCATGGGAGGGTGCAGTGTAAGCTGTATAAACCACCCTTCCAGTTGCCGTAGTATTTGCTGGATTTACTATCTTTTTTAATATGACTATCTTCAACTAGCGATCCTGAACTGCTCCTCAAAAGGTATGTGACCCCAAGCTATGCCATACAACCACAATCCAGTCTTTGCCTCTGAGTAAAGGTCCAAGACAAACCATTTCTTGAGGTTTTTCCATCATCACAGGCTGTTTGTTTTTTGCACCGTTAATAGTAACAATCAATGCATGTGACGTATGTGACTTCTGTGGTCTATATGGTAGAGGCTGCTGCCTGCCTTGCCCTGTCATAATATAATTAAATCATGTAATGGCACAACCAAAAATGTAGTAAATAAAATGGAACAAATGATTAAGTAATTTAAAATTCACCTACTATTGAAAGTGTGATTAGTTTGTGGATATTTATTATGGGAATTATGCATTGAATGGAGATTTAAACACCATCCTCACTGAACTGATGGTACTTAGCTAAAGTATCTGCCACCACAGGATGATGAATTTGCATGTCCCGTGTAGTGACCATGAAGCAAAAAAAGACATGATTTAAATATATAGTTTTGCAGTTAATTACAAATTGGGACCTTTGGGCTCAGCAGCACATCCATGAGCTGATTCACCCCTGGGCCAGCCAGGGCTTGGGTCACAGAGCACAGCTCCCAGCTCTCCAGACACAGCAGACAGCTCACTACAACCATTCATCAGGTTCACCTAACAAGTATTTTTCCCTCTGACAGTGGAAAGGACAGCAGATCCTTGAAGATGGCACATTCACTTTATTGAAGGGCTGGAAACCAGCAGCCTGAACCCGAGGTTGGCTGACGCAGGGCTTTTTTATTTATTTATATTTTCTTTTTTTTGGCAGTGAGTTTTCAGCAATCTCACAGCAGGCGCTGGACCAGCCCAGCCTTCCTGAGAAGGTGTAAAATTGAGTGTAAATCTTCCAGGCTCTCACTTGCCCATCGATCGCTGGGCTCTTGGCAGCGGTCTGACCGGTTTTGTGAACAATGTGTGCTACACCCCCAGCATCCATTACCTGCCTCTCTCCTGCAACACCTCAAATACATTATTTGCCCTTAGTAAGTGTCTCCTTCCAGGCTTGCATTAACACCGTTGCCACCACAGCCCCTAATTTATTGTCCAGGGTCTGCTTTTCAATACTATTTACAGCCCGGTTTAATGGCGTGTCTGTGTTTTGTTTGAAGCAGATGATAATTCAGGGGTTTGTTTGGTTGACTTAAAGACACACTTTGAAACAACAGCCAGTGAGTTATATTTTTTAATGCTGGAAGGATTTAAATAAACACAAATTTAACAGATTCTGTATCACCCCTCAATGTTTTGTGAAGACCGTACCAGCCTCCATCCTGCTTTGGTGATGATTTGAGGGGATGTTTGACACACACCTAATTAGAGCTGCCAAAACCTGTGCCTTATGGCAGGTCTGTTTTACCTGATACTGGGGCCATTGAACTGTGTGCCAGCAAAACTTTTGTCCCAGTATCCAACCTAAACCTCCCCTGGGGCAACTTGAGGCCGGTTCCTCTTGTCCTGTTGATTGTTTCTT
>JAAGNO010003192.1:50242-83035 GCA_033439905.1 Ceryle rudis | reverse complement strand
ACCATTACCCCTCGTCCTTTCACTCCAGGCCTTTGTAAACAGGCCCTCTCCAGTCTTTTTGTAAGCTCTCTTCAGGTACTAGAAGGTGGCTGTTAGGTCTGCCCAGAGATCAAGGCTGAACAATCCCATCTCCCTGAGCCTGTCCTTGTAGGAGAGGTGTTCCAGCCCCCTGATCATCTTCGTGGCCCTCCTCTAGACCCACTCCCTCAGGTCCATGTCCTTCCTGTGCTGAGGGCTCCAGAGCTGGACGCAGTATTCCAGGTGAGGTCTCACCAGAGCCCAGCATCATCTTTCTCGATCTGCTGGTCACACTTCTGTTGATGCACATGGGTCTTGGGAATGTGATGCAATGATATCATGTAAAGAATCAGTAAGGGCAGCACCTCTCCCTTGAATGCATGTTTGACTTTCCCTTGGACATGTGCTTTGATTTCCTGTTTAGTTGCACCCTAGAAATATGCTACTTGGGGAGTTAATTTAATCTCTCTCTGCGGTTCCACCACATAGCAAAACAAATAGAACATAAAACATCTGCTACAGTTGTATCGATGAAGAAAAGCTTATTCAGATAAAGCACATCTTTAAAACTACCATAAGGAGCAATAACAGGTATGGAGCTCAGGGTTATGAAATACAGAATGCTGCTTGCAGCTCTGTCTGTAAGAGCACCAGCAGCAGCTGACTTCTGGGAGCCAAGATTACATTTATCAATGAAGGCACAGAAGCATCAATGGTACTAATGGTAAGTACACAGCTTAATATGCTCAGGTGGTCAGTCTTGGCGACTCCTTTGGTCTGATATTTGGAACTATTGTGCCTTGGTCTTTCACAGCTTAAGGACTACAATTAAATTGCAAAACACATGCCGAAGCTTGCATCATTTTTACTGATTTCAGTGAGTGAAGACATGGAAATTAAGCATCATGACATCCTGGAGTCCCGTCTGCCCCTCAGAGTGCCTTTGTATTCATTAGTTTTTCTGTAGCTTCTTACTGTGGGCTGAGCCCTGGAGGTTGCTTCACACCCCAACACTTCTGATGTCAGATTATCTTGATTTTTGAAAAGCAAAAGGTGATCTTCACACTTGCAGTCTGTGGTCTTCAAGTTTAATAAACACACATGAATGAAGTTCATGAGAATACCTTTTTTAAACTAGCTCTTCTTTTGTTTTCAGAGGTAATTTCTATTTTAAGCACAGTTGCCTTCCTCAGTGAGATTTACATTAGTGTTGCAGATTAACCAAATGCTCACAGTTGGTTTTATTTTCATAGTACTCTATCTGATATATTCAATTTGTTTGGGGTTTTGTTGGTTGGGGTTTTTTTGTTTGTTTGTTTTGTTTTGTTTTGTTTTTTATGTGCAATAAATATAAGGTGGAGAGACTTTTTTCCCTGGTTTTAATACATTACTCTACAATAGTCCCCCTTGGATATCTGGTATTTTTACTTCACACTCAGGAGCTGGACAGCTCGGGGGGAAAAAAAAAAAAAGTGATTCTGGTGTGTTCTGACTTCCCATTCTCTGTCACACAACTGCACCCGAGACTTCTCTGCTGTTGCTAAATGACTGAATTCTGCTATTCATTCACTTCAGGGCCTCTGCGGTGGTCAGCTGAAAGGTGTAAGCTTTTCTCTGGCTTCAGGCTCCATTGAAATAAGTCTGAGAATGATGCTTACCATAGGTAGATAGATATTAATTGATAGTAAATATTTACAAATAATATATAGTTTTGCATTATTTCTAAGCAGCTAAGTCTAAGACTTTCACTAAGAATAATGGATTCTTTAGGAACCTCTGCTGAAGTCATTCCCAGAGGATCAAATTCTGTAGCTCTTACTCTAGCAAGCACTTCTTATTTCTGCAAGCTATTTTACTGAGAATCAAAAGAATTATTCACATGAATAAAGAAACTTTTTTAATAGATCATGAAGTGTCCCAAAAAATGAAAATCATATAAGCCAATACTGGCAGCTACTGTCCTTCAGGAATTGTAGAATGTAGAAACTAGAATGATTGGGACTTCTCATTCTACTTTCTACAATGCTCAAATTTTAGAGCAGTTTGTTTGTCTGATGGATTTGCTCATTACAAGAATTTCACTGCACACCACTGACAGCTGGTTATAAAACAGGCTTCATGACACTGTTCTCCACATCCACTGGTAAATTAATCCACTGATTCATGGCATGGAATTGGAGAGAAAGTAAGCTAGCTCTTTCTGTCATCCAGCATTTCACTGTTAAATGTTGTCGCTGATGCAAATGCATACTTAATCTTGTTTAATACAATTTAATAAGAAGTAGGTCAGAAGAAAAAAAAATATCAGCACTTCTTTCCAAATCATTTAGTAGGAGGAAAAAAGCATTTTAGCCGAGTTACAGTATACTTAAACTGGTTTAACTGCATGGTTACCTGCAATAGTGGCATTTTTTCCCATCCCAGGGAAAGCATTTCAGTGTGGGCAGGTTCCCACAGTATTGATGAATATGATCCTCTCCTCCTTATTGCGCCTCTAGTTGTTGACAATGGTTTAAACTAATTGGAGAGTGGATGTAAACCTCTCTTCAGTCTACACCCATTCATCACTCATTCTGACCAAAACCCCCCTGGTAGAAGACAGAGAAGTATTAGACAGAGATACTGAAATTTACTGAAATTGCCAAACTCAATGTGCTGATAGTGGAAATTTGTCGAACTCTGCAGTCGATGTAATCATTTTCTCTGCTGGTTTCAAAGACAGTCAAGTATCAGGGGAGATTGGATGGGAGAGCAGCAGACTGGAAACATCAGTATAATTCAGAATATGTGGGATGCTGTTCTGCAGGAATTCTGACTTAGAAGATAACCATATACATAGCAAACTGCAGGTCCTCCATGCTCAAAGGAGTAACAATAATTTTACATTTTTGTAATCCAGAAGCTGGAAGTTACTTTGGGTATGGGATGGCCATAAGAAAGAAATGAATTGCAGTCTTGATTGATAACGGAAAATGGGGATGATAGATCACACAGAGGTTGTACAGATAAAATTCCATGATGGACTCTGTTGAAATATTACTTGAATTACATCCGTACAGGGTGCTGCACAAGATTTCTGTCTGGGGCAGGAAGGTGCAAGCAAGACAATAGGGAAGGTGGAGCTAGGCTGTCTTTGTCTTCGAAGGATTCAGATGGTGGACTGAAACTGGACACTGCATGTGCTCAAAGACAGATGATCTGCTTTTACCAAGACCAAGAAAAAAGGAATCCAGCAGAGGCTGTCACAAGTGCAATCCTTTTGCTGCTACCATGTGAATTCTTTTTACATTTCTCCTCTGTGTAACAAGATCTGTAGTTTAGAGCCATAGTTTGTCCGTTACTAAACAGAAAATATCTACCCGCCCTCATTCATCTGAGATACTTTCATCTGAACAACTACGAGTATCTTTCTTTTATCTTCTTTCCAGTTTCCTTAGCAACAGCTAAGGGTACTCCAGAGAAGCAGTGTCAGACAACATCTTCAGTCTAGGCTTTCATGAAGCTTTCTAACCTTGACCAGCTCTGATGAGCAGTTTAATAGTAGGCGATTTCAAGCATACTATCTCACATTCATCTTTGTTCCCCCACAATGAGATATTACAGAAAGCAACTCAGCCTGTACTCTGCTACTACTTCCTCAGCAAGAAGAGAGCTTCATTTTCTACTAACTAGGTTTGCAGTTATCACACTGAGTCTCTCAAGTACAGCATCTCCTTAGGCTCAGTCAGTAATTCCCTAACTAGAGAGGCCCTTATTGTAAGGCCTGTCTTTTGACTGCCCCGTGCTGTGTAACCAAATCTAAGCAAATATCCAGACTGTAATGGCATTTCTTGCCAGTTTGAAGCAACACTGTGCTATTTATTGGCAAGCCACTGTGGTTTGCTGCACTGCTGCTATCTCCCAGCTTGCCAGACACCCACAGTGCAACTGGAAACTAATTGGAACCACGGAAATTAGTTGACGTTCAACAGGAATCTTTTTCTCCTTGTAATCCTGTTTGCATTCTATTGTGCTGGTCCATCTGCCATCGCTGGCTTCCTGAAATCAATGGCTAAATCTATAGCTGAAATCAATAGCGAGCAATCACTTCAGCAATTTTTAGGTAGCTATTGGGAAGATGGCCAAAAATCCCATTAGGCATGTTAAGAACACTTTTCTTTCCCTGAGTCATCAAAATGAATATAATGAGTGGATATGCTTCTAAAAGCATTAGTATATCTAACTCGAAGTTGTTTGACCACCTCTGTACAGATGTTCCTAACTGGAAGGAACAAATGCTGGATTTTTTTCTGGCCCAGATGACATAAAATGCTGCACTTCTCCACCTGCAAAACTGAATTGTTGCTTTACACAAAAGTAAAAAGAGATAGGAAAAAATATAAATGGATTATGGTTTGATGAAGAACAAACATCTCCTGCTTAGTAACCTTCTATAAAGAATTATTTCACATAGATTAAATGAAGTAGAAGTTATCATTCATCGTTGCTTAACAGCAACCCACTTTCTCTGGTAGGGGCACTGTATGAATTTCTAGACAAGTACTGATAGCTACTACCAGGCTCTGGTCAGTAGTCTGATCAAAGTGACCTGGTAACAACTTCCTGTTCATGTGAAATGATGCAGCTCCTTTTTTTCCCCACTCTGTACGTACCTACTAGATGTACAGTGCACTGGAGCTATTCTAACAGTGAAACCAAGGGTACCATCTAAGACACAAAGAACAATTATTTCAAGAAATCTACCCACTACAAGTATTGCATGGTCCCTTTTATCATGTAATGATAAGTAGCATTACGAATATGTATTCAATCAGTTGTGTGTATGTACAAATGTATACACCACTTGATACCTAAATATTTGCCAGTATTTAACATATTTCCTCTCCACTCCTGTGAGGTTAGAGTAAGTGGGGAAGACAGACACCAAATTCCTCAAGATGACACTGAAAAACCAGAAGGAGGAGACTTCCCTGGCCATTGCCAGTACCTGGCTACTAATCTAGGTCCAGCTAAGCAATTTATGAAAACATCACTGAAGGAAAAGGAAGCTCTTAAAAGAAATCATTGTGAAACTAAAGCAACGAATGTGTACTCACAATATAAAGGTGCTCCCAGAACTATCAACATTTTATTTACCTTGAGCAACTATTTCAATGTGCATTTCCCATCCTGCCTCATATCACTTTGTCCTGTGTAACCTCTATTTGCAGACCTCTGCAAATGCAAACAGACAGAAAAACTTCTACCTGCTCTGTCTTCCTTGCTCACACCTCTCCCATACAACACCATTTCAGGCTGCTTGTTCAACTCTCCTCTGCCTCTCACAACTGGAATCTCCATTTTTTTTATGCTTTCCTACCCAAACTGGTGTCTCTTTCTTTGCCCATTCCATGTAATAATGGACTCGAGCTGCACTGTGGGAAATTCAAGTTAATCATTAGGAAATATTTTGTAATAGTGAATATAGGTAATTCCAGAATGAACTGCCTCTGGAGGCTGCGGAAATGTTCAGGTACAGATGATCCTATCTTGACACACAATGATGATGGGTACCATATCATAGTCCCTGCAATCCAAAGATCTGGTTTAACCTCTCCACAACTTTTCAAACCACAGAGATGAATTTGGTTTGGCCGCTAAGGTGCTTACGAGACAATTCACTGCCATAGGATGCTTTGGATGCACAAAAATAAATGGGGTTAAAAAGAAAAAAAGTTTTTTTGTTTCCTGGGGGAGTCTCATTCTGTTTTTCTCCTCTTCTTCTACTTCTAGCATACAAACACTGGCAGAAGAAGGCTACCGGGGTAGGGAAGGTGAGATCCTGTGTGGCTGTTCTTACATCTAAGTGATTTGGGGCCACACATTGTGATTTAAGACCCCGGTCTTCTCTTCAGAACGATAGAAAATAAATGCAGGAAATGAAAAATAAACAACGGTCATTGAGTCTATCCTTACATTAACTCAAGGGAGGTTGAGATAGAAGGAAAGTGGGTGACGCAGTAGGCAGATGCCATAAAAGCAGTCATCAAATTGCATCAGAGATTTGTGCTGAAGGGACACACACTGCAAGTTATCTGCAGAGCAATGCTGATAGGTTTTTTTCTTGAGAAATGGATGAAGAAAGGTAAGTTCAGAATCTAGACTTCCCTTCACTCTACCTGGGTTGATGAGAGTGAGCCAGTACATGCATATGCAGGCTCCTAGGCAAAACTGATCATAATCTGTCTGAGAAGGGTTCTCAGTCTTGAGAGGCAAAACTCATCCATATGCAACACTGCAGAACAGCCTTCCTTAGGCAAACCAAAATGTTTACATTCCCTATCTTTGGCAGCTGACTGCCATTATAGCAGTTTGCCTATTACACACAAGTGTGAAGTGGCAGGCAAGAAGGCTGAGACTGAGATTGGACTGATGGTTGTTCCCTTCCTGACAGGATTTTTAGGAGGCATGGCAGGCATACATGGATACCAAAGGAACTTTTGCCGGTGAGACAATGTCAGCAAGCTACTTCTTCTGTTTAGATTCAGGCTCAAGGCAAAGGAGGTAGTGTGAATCCACAGCTGAAACGATGGCCATTTTTCAAAAGATAGTTATGATGGTTTGCTGATTTTTTTAAGCCCGTGACACACAGGAGGAAAAAAATATTGTCTTGGAGTGAAAAAAAAAAAAAAAGAAAAAGTTTGATAAGGCAAGTGCTATTTTTAACTGGGGGCAGAAAACACTGAACTGGAAGGTGTGAATGGGTAAGAGCTCTCCAGGGCTTACAATTCAACAAATGTTTCAGGAGAAATTCCATCTGCCCATCTCTGCCTCTTACCCCTTTCCTCTCTTCCAGCTCCCCAACTGACTTTGCAGAATGAAATGTGAAGTGATTATAAAATTACTCTGCAATTATCTACCGAATGTACAAAGAACAATTATTTCACAGGTTCACATTTCTCCTTATCGGAACAAAGAGGAAAACTTAAAATAATGTTAGCACAGAAAGTCCTTCATAGCAGAGATGATGACTTTCTTCCAATCTGCAAATGGAAGAGAACATACAACTCTGCACTTTGAACAGATTTGTAAGAAATCCACTATTTTTGTGTGTATGATTGTTTCTTCAGATCAGTGTTGTTCACTTACAGCTGTTCCATCTCCTCTTTGGCACTCAAACCAGGCTGGAACCTCGTAGATTTGTATGCAAGGTTTTGAAAAATAAAGATGGCAAGAATGCAAGCTGAAGATGAGTCATTGCTGTCAAACAGCATTTCAGATACTGAAAGATCTTGGGGATATATAAACACATAACATTCATATATGCTAAAAACTTCAGGCATTCACTTGTAATAAATGAGCTAATGGTGATTCTCCACGTGAGGATTCTGCAGTATTAGCTCATCATTAAGCATATATGTAATGTCTTTTTCTTTGTGACATCACAAACCCCCTTTAATATCTAGGGCTAATTGCTTCTTTTTCTGATAGCCTCGCAGGGAAGCAAGAAGATTGACATATTGCTGCATTAATGTCAATTCTGCTGCTTCCATTCTGCACCACTGACTTAGGAGAGGTCCTTCGTCTCTACCCCTGAGCTTTCTCACCTTTCAAAATCACCACCCTGTCACCTTGGATAGGTGACACTGCATTAATAGCAAGAACTATAATGCCAGAGAATTATCCATGCTTAACTAGACAAGTATATATGAAGCAGCTGTGAGGCATAAAGGCCATCTTTATGTCCTGGACCTGTCAAGTACCCATCATAGTTTAACCCCTGTTCATAACTGGGGCTTTTCAGTGCTGCAGTGCAAATAAACACGTAACAGAAAATGACAGACGTGATACTGCAGAGGACAGACAGCTTATGTGCAAAGGATACAGGTATCCTCTCAAGTAATTTCAAGAACAAATTACTACCAATAGCAGTCTACAAGACAGCTTTACAGCATGAAATAATTTTCATGTCAAGTATTTGGTGCAGCTCAAAGGAGGAAATTTAATGTAGTTTTAGTACTCAAAGACAAGAGGTTTATGGAGATTCAAAACTGTAGTACTTGTATCCCTTGATAAAGAAATGTTTCATGAAAAATCTGAAGCAAAATAAAATCTTCTGAGTGACTATTGGTGTTTGGAGCCTGCAAGTCCCTCTTCTTTAACTGTTATAATTACCCTTTAGAGCAAAGTAACTAAACCAGTAATTAAACTGTCAATTAAACCAATGATACATATAGTATACAAGGCAAGTTTACTCAAATATAATACTTTAAAACAGTGATACCCTTCAACAATCACAAAGAAACATTGAAATGAAAAAGCAATTTAACTTCCTTAATTATTTCACTCCCACCTTATAACTTCTTAACATCAAAGTGTTCCATATCACATATAATGGGAGAGGAGGCTGTCAAAAATGCTGCCATCCCTGAAAGTGCAATCATGGTATAGATACATCTCTGTCTCTCACTTTAATGAAATAGCTCCATCTGATCTTGAGTTTTCCAATGAAGGTTTTACTCAAGGATGAACCTGCGACTCTGGCTATTTCCTATCGATGCAGCTGACCCCACGTATGCAATTCAAGAATGTTTGTGTTAGTGGCACAACCTTGTTAGCTCTGGTAATTAAACTCTGATAACAGTGAGGAATGGATTTAAATCACAAAAGCAGGTAAGAACAGCTTTCCTCTCAAGTGCTACGCAGATGAAAGACATCATTTTTTCTCTGCTTTCATTTTTCAGTGGCAGTGTTAAATGTCATGTATTTCACTACATGCTTTTCACATCCTAAATATCTTGGACTTAGTTCAGAGTTTTGAGTATCATGTAAATTATGTAAATCTTGAGGCTTAAATATAAGCTTGGTATCCTCTGAAGACACCGTCTACTTATTTTCTTGCCAATCTCTAGTCCTCCAAATAAACTGCTCCAAACCTTGTCATAATGTTTCCTCTGGAATCAGTTAGTCAAATTGTCCTTTTCAGGCTACCAAATGCTAATGTCCAGCCACACTGTGCCCTCTAATAGGCAATGGACACATAACAATTGCCTGTCAGAAAGACAAATAGAAATGGTTGGATGCCTGGTTATAAGTCATTAATTATAGATGGGATACCATCCATAAAGGAATAGGACATTCTGTCATTTCTCTTTTAATATACTAGCTGAAATACAACCTGAGTCATTAATTGGTGTCTACTAGTAGTAGGTATGTCAGGTAGAAATGCCATCCAATTTTCTCTTTATTAAGAAATCCTCAAAATGTTTTCTGTGAGCCTTCTGAAACTGTGCTCTAGCACCACTAGACTGCATTTCAAGACTGACTAGTGAATCCACATGAATGTGCAGATCACAGACACGACCAAAGTAGAGGATACTATTTCATTTCTAAGCCGTTAACAGGAATATTGGATTTAGCTTCGATTTTAATAAATCTATCTCATTTTAGACATGCATACAGGTATGAAGATGACATTATGTGGTCAGTTTGATGACACTCACTCTCTGCTCTATGTATATTCTTTGTAATCATAAAGAAGCAGCAAATATTTTTCTCCCACATAACTTCTCTAAGATGTCTATGAAAGAATTTCATTCCATAAAGAAGCTAATTATATATATATTATATGTATTATAGCTTTAGAAAGAACTGTGCTGTTGCTTGTTAATTTCTAAGAGTCATTAAATTGCACATTATTTTAATTAAACAAAATAATCTAACAGGCACTGCAGATGTGACTGGTATGCATTTGAAAACTTTATAGTTCTTCATTCTGCATACACCAGAAATTACAAGAATCTGGTAAATAGCACAATCCAGATGATACATATCAATAAAGAAGCTTTTTATGAGCAGCCACTGCAGCTAATAGGCGTAAAGGAGGCATAAGACTATAAAATAAATTTTAATTTGAGGGTGCAGTGGAGTTTAAAAAAATGACACATGCAAGAGTCATTTTTACTAAGAAAAAGTGAAAATCAGAAGTGCAAATGAAGGTTTTGGTTTTAACCAAAGGACAGAAGCAGCATCCGAGTGCAAAGTATTTTACCAACCCAATGGTATTTTGTATCTCCAGTCTTTTCTAAACATTGGCACATATATTCAAGACTGTATAAATGGCTAATTCACTCCCAAAATGTGGGATTCTTTGAACGGAAATGTGCAAATATTTAAGACTATTTGGTAGCATAGTCAAAAAAACCCAACATATGGGAAGAAGACCTTCTCCGTTACTATCGATCTGGCCATCCCATGTTCGTGAGTGTGGTAAGTGGCTTAAAGAAACTTCTAAAACTCTATATTGACAGGCTACAGTGTAACTGCTTCACTTCTGTTCTCCCTGGTGTGTAAATGGATTTCCTCTTGTATTCTAACAGACACATCTCTGTGTTCCCCTCACTATCTGATTCTTCTCCTCTCCAGCAGAGGAGCGGTGAGGAATGTCTTTTGCAGCACTCCCACTCTCCCCCTAATGGGCCAGAATTATCAGCTGCAATGCAGCTCTGCCACTACTGCTGGTAGAGGGAGGTAGTCACTGTGACAGATGGTGCCAGTTGTTGACAGCTTTTAAAAATTCAAGGTCATACACTTGAACCTGACTTGTGGGCCAATTCAGTCGTCACTCAATCAAAACCAGGAGAATTAAATAAAACTAGAGCACTCTAGTTTTTCTGACTTCTGCTGACGAACAAGTGAGCTGTGTTACCCTATGTTACCCACCGCCTGCGTGGTGCACAGTCATACACAGCCATGGTCATACATCATTACCTCTCTGCTGAAGGCAGGAAAGTTTCACAAAATTTCATGTTACAGATACTGAGTATATCTGATGGATAAAGACTAGAGAAAGCTGTTGAAAGTATTTAAGGACTTCCTGAGCTTGAATCTCACTTTTTATACTGGATCATTCACCTTTATTCCATGCTTCCTGAGGAACATTATAAGAATGTAATTATTAGAACTGAAGGGAAAAGAGAACTCATCTTTCATGGGTGACAGCAATATTTTGAGATCTGTTTTCACTTGTATGCCAGAGCTCCAAGGCAGACTCTTATATCAGTTTTTCTAGAATTTTTCTTCAGTTTCCCATTTTGAGTAGTCAAAAGAAGGAAGTCAACAGGAATCTGACCTACCTACTCGATGCATCCTATTAAAACAGCCCACTTTCAAACTTTCTATGTGTAGATTATTAAATTTTTAAGATACTGGCTTTGGCTATTAGGCATTTCGCATTGTGCTAGCACTATTTATTGGATTTTCTTTCTACCGCTTTAAAAATGGTGTGTATATATGGTGCTGACCTACAAATAAACAAAACCAAAACCTCAGAAGGGACTGCTACAGATAAAATATTTTCTTTAGAATAAATAACTCATTGTCAATATGCTTAAAACATAAACATTACATTCAGTTAAGGCAAGAGAAAAACATACCTGTGAAAAGCCGATCACCTCTCCATTTTCATCGAGCACGTTAAAATTAATGATTGGACCCTGGACATCAGGGTTACTGAAATCCGTATCACTGTAAATACGTACTACAGGAGCCCCATTGGCATATTTTAAGGTAGATAGCACAGTGTAGGTGTAGTGAGCTAATACAAAGGTATGCTGCTTTATTTTCTCCATTCCACCTACAAAAGAAAAGTGCATGTACATGTCAGATGCCTTATTTTTATGGAAAAGTGAAAAAGGATGCTTTTCCAGAATGGTGTAGCTAGGAGGTAACTAGCACAAAATCGGTGCTTTTGAGTTCCTTGAAATGCACATAAAATTTGCAAAAGTTTCTTTCCTCATACAAAAGCTTTAGAATTACTGTTGCATCAAGGAGTGACTTACAATTAATCTACTGTAGACATCTAAAGTTACACTGAAATGGATTCACACACATTACAAAACTGAGAGTTCCAGCCTATACAGATCACTAAGATGTTCTGGCATGATTAATTTGAAAAGCAAGTTTTACTCCAGATCTGGCTCTAGAAATCACTCAAATGAGGCATCAATTCTAGCACAGCACAGAAAGCAAATTGTTATGTCTAAGATAAAAGTAATAAAATTCTAAATGACATTGCAAAATACAGGTGTTAGTCGACAAGGAATTTACTTGTATACTGAAGAAATATTCTTCCAAAACTCCTTTTTGCAGAAGAAAAAGAAAGAGGATGTTGTGAATGCCTCATTGACTATTGCCACACAATTTATTTGTTCCAGAGAAGCTTTGCAGAGAAGTTTTCACAGAACTTGGCCTAGAAAAAGCATAAAGATTAAATATGTTGTCTTCCTCTGGGGTTTGGAAAAGAGATTTCCTGACAGATGGAGACATCTTCTCCATCTTCGCTTTCTGAGACAAGGTTGTATTTTTCTTAGATGACCCTATCAAAAGAGCTTCTGATTCCTGTGCTTAGAGAATACACCATAGGATGATATACCATGGTTGCTTTGAGGATATTTTGATTCTCCACAGGAAGCTAAAACATAAGCATCAGTTATAAAAGCACTCAAAGGAAAACATACATAATATGAAATGAGCAAGTAGGTTGTGATATTCACTGGGATAAAACACTTAGAGGAGACCAGCAACGGGGTAACAGTAGATATGGTGTGAAAACAGGAATAACCCTAATCAAACAGCAACTTAGCCTGTGTAACAAGAAAAGTGCAATCTTCAGAGCAGAAACTGAAAATTTATGATTTTGCATCTTTACGGAAGACAAATAGAAGATAACAATATGATCTCAAAGTATTATAAGAAACACAGGGAGATACCTGAAGGCTAACAACATGTTTAAAATCAAACCTCCACGAGAGACAGCTGGAATTCTAGCTGAAAATCCAAAGTGGTTTCCATTATGCATACTATGCATTGCACGATGGTGGGCCTCCATCGTGTGGAAAGGAAAGAGTAATTTCCCCAAAAGCCTCGAAGTGGAGCTGTATATTTTCTGTCTGAGTTTTAAACCCAGAATATTTTCTGGGATATTGAGTATCTTATTTGAGGTACGTGAGCATTGCTGTAACTAAAAGTTGTTTTACGGTTTCTTTTTTTTTAAATTGCATAACTATGAATCTCAACACTTCTGTGCATACCATTTTTATACCTGAGCATCTGGAAACTTCTACAGTCTGATATAACTGCCCTTGGACAGAAATCTTGTCATAAGCCTGTCGACTTTTGTGCCTTTACTCATATAAAGACTACGTCATTTATAAATGTATAAAAAGGAAAAAAATAAGGTATCTTTCTCTTGACATACAGAAAAATTACAGCAACTTCTGTTATTCCACTTTTCTTCAAGTTTCTATATTATGTGCTATCTCCTTAAGATAAGCTAGGAGAGCAGACAGTAAAAGCACAGAAACAGATTAGATACAAGGTGGAAGTACATTTTTTAGTGCTAAAGTATAATAAAGAAGAATAAGATATTTAATGAGATACTAATACACAAGACACTTTCGAGGAATATTGCCAGAACCTAATCAGGACAATCTCTAGATGTTAGGCACAGTACACTTGGCAATCATCTCTAGAACATTTTGGTCTGAAAGGCAATTTGTGTTTTCCGAGTCTCTGAGAATAAATGATTACCTAGTGAGAGATGTCCTAGTCATTGTTTGGTAGAAGTTAAGAGTCTTGAAACAGTATAAAAACCCCCAAAAGTTATTTCTCAGCACTTGCCAGAAAGTAGCTGTCTTAAAAGAAGTGACTGCCCTGTCAGCTTCTGAGATGTCTGTAATCCCCTGATTCAGAGCTTTTCCAAATTGGCAGGAATCTTTTAATGGAAGATTAAACTTCTGTCCTTGTGTCTTGTTGAAGAAATCTCATATTCAGAAATTTGAGTCTCTCATTTACAGCAATCAACCTGCCATCATTTCTGTATTGTCTTCAACCCTTCTCTTTTAAAGTTGCTTAATCACATTTCCTTTTTCATTAGTGAGAAGCTGATGAGCCTCTTAATTATTTATACTGACAAATCCAAATGCAATAGTCTACAGTTGCTTCACTGCCCTGTAACTGGAGAGAGGAAGCAATGTTGCCAGAGTCCCATATTTTTGAGTAGCAGAATAGGTTGTGATTAGGTCTGATGTCATAGAAAGCCCTGTGAAACAAATGCCAGTGATCTGAAGTTTGTTCTGACAGAAAAAGGGTTATATCCAGAAAATAGCTGTGATTTGTCTTTATTTTGCTAAACAAAAAGATCTGTACTGTATCCTAAATAAATCCAGTGCTTAGCTCATCTTCCTCTCCCTACTAAGGAAAATAATATGAGAAGGAGAAGATAAATACCAGAACAAACATTTGGTCTCTAACATGATCCAAGGACTTGCATTATTGCACTTAGTCTCATTTGGGGTGAGAAAAATAAAACTCATGGCTTGACTGAGCCTGCCTAAGGTAAATGAGAAGGTAATCTTCTATATTATGGTCGAATTGGTATTTATTACCTTACTGCATTCCTGCACTTTATCTTCTCTCTATACAGAACTCTGGTTTTATGCCCAGTTCCTTAACTCTGATTACTTGGGAGACTCTTCCCCAGCTGCCTGTTTGGGGATAAAAGGAGTAGCACACCTTAAGTCTTTTGGAAGACTTACAGCTTGGAAAAATCTTGAGAATTTTATCTAAGAGAAATATGAGATAGAAAAATAGATAGATGTCCAATGAGTATTCCGTATAGAATGCTTTTGAGTCAGTGTGGACCTGGTTTGGCATTACATAAATGGCAAACATGTAATAGCATACAATCTCCTCTTTGAAACAACCAGGATTTCAGTAGCTCAAATGTTTAAATATTAGTTCTTCCTGAAAGAACTGGAGAAAGACGGGCATATGTCAACATCTATAAAAGATTTTGAATAAAGAGATTAAGATAAAGCAGAGACTGAAATTGAGTCTCTAGAATGAAAGCTCTGGTGCTTAAGGTTTTCAGGCTGTACTCAGAAACCTCTGTGATCTGCATTCAAATACATTTCTTATCTCTCTTATTATGAGAAATTAAATACTGGAGACAAAGAAGAAGAGAGCCATAAATCAAGTATACAGTTATTTTTCTAACACTATGAAAAAACCCCACAGAAATTGACATTTACATGAACAAATTCTGTTACTCCAGTAAATCCAAACTTACATACATCTTTGGATAAGAAAAAGAGCAAGTGTGATTCATTGTTCTTCAGCATTACCTAACAGATAGCAATGAGGCAGAGAAATGATGAGCCGAAATCTCAGCAAACCAATCAGCAGGGAGTGAAACCAAGATGTAGCCACCTTCTAATAAATCACAAACAAGACAGATCTCCATGTGGGACCTGTGAGTCAATGTGCTAATGAAGCCATGGAGCCTATAAATCCTGTCAAACATTTGGAGTCCTTCCTTCACTTCCTCCAAGAAACGTACAGTAAGATTTATTTCTGAGCTTTTTTTGGTGTTTTTTTTTATGTGTAGAACTGAATGTCTCTGACTGAAGTATGTCACCTACTTAGTGTTATTCTACCAAAGATCATCTCTTGAGGATGAGCTTGTTCATGGTATCTTAATATACCTCCTCTGCAAATTTTAGTGCTTTGGCTTCAAACCATGTTAACCAATGTATTCAACCACTACTGTTTTGTAGCAATCCTGCTTCAAACAAAGCACTGCAAACACAAAAATTAAATATTCCTATGATGATCCAATGCCCTGCCCTCAAAAGTGCAATCCTAAAATGTTATAAATACAACACTAGAAAAGCAAAAAATGAGAAAATATAATCAACTTACTAAGAAACCTTGATTACTTGTCCTCTGGTAGGGCTCCTACATTCATCAATAAAAATATTAAATACATGTTCCTGGTGGGTTTTTTTCCCCTTAAATTATGAGAACAGCTGTCCTAAGCCAGACCAAATCTACATATACTGCCTGTCTCCCAGAGTGAAGAGTAGCAGATGCCTAGAGAAAAAATACTGAAAAAAATTATGTAACTTCTAAGCAGCTACAATTGTTAGTTTAAGGATTAAATACCCAGAGTATAAATCAAAAATACATGAAAATTATCTTACAGGTTGGCTAACAACATCTAAATATTACTTTTAAAAACAGAACTAAAAGCCTCTCATGGAACTTAAGCATTAAAATTAATATATTAACACTTCCTGGGAGTCAACAGAAAGGAGCTCATCTAATGTAACAGCATCCCAATATTGGCCATAACCATTAGCAAATCTAGTTCATTAAAACTCAGCATAAACCACTGTAACTGACTTACCAGCAAATTCATAAAACCATCCATCATCCACACTCACAGACAACGCATAAAGCATGGACAGATTGCAAACCCCTTAGTCACACTGATTCACATGAACAGTCCAACCAACTTGATCTATAAAACACATGTAATAAAAAATGATTTGTGGAATAATACTAAGTGAGGTGGATCATGACCTTTTCTGCAACTGAGGTGACTAAATCTGTGAGCAAAAAGGGAAAAATATGTGTCCCCAGATGCCATTTTTACTTCCAAAAAAATAATAGCTTGCCATGCATAGATTAGAGCAGGCTTATTTCCAATGTTAAAATGTAACAAAAAGAATTACATAAAAGGGAAATTTTACTTATGAAACTATGTAATTTATTTTATTTTTAATTTTGTTTTGTAGAAAAGTACATAGTTTTATTTCAAAGTACATAACTAAGTTGCAAGAGTCCATCCCACAAGATCAGTGTCCAGGTTGAAACCTCTAAAGGTTGAAACGTTAGATGGACTCTTGCAACTTAATTACATACTTTATGTGTCCAAAACTGAGAGCCATGTCACACTCTCAACACTACTTAATCCATGCAGAATTCAATGGGTAATAGGGGGACCTTTTACTCTCTCAACACTAATTCTCTGCATAATAGCTTAAATCCTTTTATTCCTTCTCCCACACCATCTCAATAGTTTAAGACTGTGGGAAGCAACTGCTTAATCCTCTATTCAGAATGTTACACCAAAACCAAACATGAGACACATATTCAGTGTTTATCTTCATGAACAGAAGGCTCTTTGATGCCCCATCACCCACTTTTGTAGAGCAGCTAATTCAAGCTCTGTTTTCACACAGTGAGGGAAGTTAGAAGTCTTTATTCTGAATAAAATGAGCACTCATTCTGAAAGAAGCAACTCTTAATTTTCAAACATCATAACGAGGAATATTTTTTTTTTTTTTTTTTTTTTTCCCCAATTTCTTGGGAGTAGTAAAGAGATGGGAAGTTGTATGTGCCAGCTGGCTTTTAGTAGAACTATTTTAATTAAAGGTACAATTCAATTTTGATTAACTGCATGTTAGACTGAAAACTATCTAATAATTCAAATAAGCTCCAGGTAAGATACATTTAATTTGCTGTTAGCCATTGTTATGAGATTTCTTTTCTGAGCTGGGAAGGGTTTGTATGCCTCTGTCCATCCTTTTTTTTATTCCATGAGCCTAAGTCTTCTCTCAGCAGAGGAAAGAATTTCAGGATGACTTTTCAAAACATAAAACCAGCAACATAAAAGATGAATGGGGAGGCTTTCTTGAAAAGGCAGTGTGTTTTGCACACCTCATGGAAGTAGCATTCAAACCACATCTCTGGAGTGCTGGATGACATGAGCCCACAGAGGTTTCTGTGCGAACAGAATCATCCCTGTGAGCACGTATTATGTGATACTCTCTTTTTACCTCTAAAGGCTTTATCTCCCAAGGTTTTTCTCGGTCCAGCAGAACAACTTCTGCTTATGATTCTGTCATTTTAATGATTAAATGCAAAAGAAGCCTGTACTATAAAAGCACATGAATTCTCCTGGTAACTGTTAGAAACCTGGATGTAAGACACAGACCTATTTTCTGCTTTAATATAGAAGTGTCTCTGTCCTTTGTTTATTGGAGCCTGCTATGAACAATTCCTTGAAGTCAGTGTGTGAAAGCTTTACTGCTGCTTGTTTCCTGGTATTTTTATCTCTCAAAAGTTAGACTGCTAATATGAAGCAGAGCACAAAACTCTTTTGTCTCAAAGCTACAGTCACAGGAATTTAGAAAATGTAAGATATGGCAGTAAGGCTTGTGTTTTCAAGTCTCTAAGACTAATTCAGCACTGGCTTTGCATAAAGACTTATTATTTATTTACTTAAGTCAGCAACAACTTTAACATAGTAGGAGGGAAACCTTTCTCATCATGTGCTCAGCCAGAGACTATGACACTATCATCAGGGCTGCAGTTAAGTACAACTCTTCCTTCAAATAACTTTTTCTAAGACCCAGTCTCATGACTTTCTAATGGCTCCATAGTTTTGTGAGTTATTTGTTTTCCCCTGAGGGGAGCTTCAGTCCTATGGAGACAAACAATGTGCACCAAAAATAAGTTGAATATAAAGTTAAATGCAAAAATGGTTTTCTTAGGAGTAAATCTCTCTCTCAGTATCAAGAGAATCATAGGGTGGTAGGGGTTGGAAGGGATCTCCGGAGATCGAGTCCAACCCCCCAGCCAGTTTCCCTGCAGGAACACCCAGGGCAGGCCACACAGGAACAGAACCAGGTGGGTCTCTAGAGGAGACTCCACAACCTCTCTGGGCAGCCTGTTCCAGGGCTCTGTCACTCTCATAGTGAAGAAGGTTTTCCTCACGTCAAGGTGCAACTTCCTGTGTTTCTTCTTACTACCACTGCCTCTTGTCCTATCACGGGGCACCACTGAAAAGAGACTGGCCCCTTCTACCTGACACCCACCCTTCAGATATTTGTAAACATTGATAAGATCCCCTCTCAGGCTTCTCTTCTCCAGGCTAAACAGCCCCAGGGCTCTCAGCCTCATAAGAGAGATGTTCCAGTCCCTTCATCATCTTCATACCCCTCCGTTGGACTCTCCAGTATTTCCCTGTCCCTCTTGAACTGGGGAGACCAGAACTGAACACAATACTCCAGATGTGGTCTCACTGGTGCAGAGTAGAGGGGGAGGAGAACCTCCCTTGGCCTGCTGGCCACACTCTTCTTTATGCATCCCAGTGATAAAGAAACCTTTACAGTATTCTGAAAACACAGCCAGCTTTTCTCTTTCTCTCCCTAAGATGACAGATCCCAATCTAAAGCCTTGCTAGGATATAAATCTGTTCTGTTTCAAAGCTCACCATGCCTGCATTAGTTGAAGAAGAATGGGTAATCATGTACTCAAACCTCACACGTCAATACCCACTGGTTTGACGTTACCTTCTAAAGGTTTTACATTAGTAATCCTTTTTACATAACATTTGTGGGTTCATTTTGTCAGTGAAACACTTTGATGCCCGAGGCAGCATATTGATTTGCATTTCAGGTTTCCCCTGCCTTATAATACTGGTTAGACACCTTTCCTCTTTTCTCTGACAATCTCTGAATGTCGACTATGGGTTGCAGTGTATGAAGTACTGGGGATGCTCTATGCTTTCGTGCAGCCTTTGTATTCCACTCTTTCTAAGGCTCCACAGAAATTGCCCATCATAGCATCACAGGAAGTACCACAAGATCATTTAATTAAACCAAGAAATATGATACGGAAGTAGAGAAGTTTACAGACAACAACTTTTAAGGTGTGATGTTGACTAGTGATGGAACAAGTTAAAAATATACTTAAGTTTTCCATTCTGTATCTGTAACATTCAGGAATATTGAAAGTTGGTAAAATAAGCTCTAGCCATTATTATTAACAGAACGGTATTTTTCATAGTGAAATTTTGGATTTATTGATATTCATAATTTTCTGATAGCCTGAAAGTATGTTTTGCCGTTTGTTGTGCAGTCTCAGGCTAGGGCTCTGCTGGGTAATGTTACTATTATAATAGCTACCACAAGAGAACCAAACAGTGTCATTCATGAAACAGACATAAAAAAGCAGCTACAATGAATTCTAAAAACCGCCTTGAAACTTCCTTTATTTGATGCCTTAATCATAAGGAAGCATGCAGTCAATATTGAAAAGTGCTCAGGATTCTTGGACCTCATCCTAAACTGAATTATACCAGGACTTGTACCAAGTTGTTTAAACAGGCAAACATTGCTTTAATAAATATCTACATTAACACCACAAGAGAGACATTAAGCTAAATATTTTGGGAACCCCTGAATTTTTTAAAAATTTACTGCCATTTTTATCGACCCTTCCCCAAGGTCACAGCATTTACTTTGCTTTCCATCACTCACTGTTACTGTGAGTTCCGAAGAGTGACCCTGACAAACTTTACTTCCTGTGGCTATTTTTTTCTTCCCGGGTGTGGCAGGATCAGATTTCTTGAAGTTCACGGGTGGGGTTTGTGACATGGCAAGATGTGTGAACACACATAACATTTCACACACAGTGAAAGGAAAAACTGAGAGGGAAAACTATTTTCTATAAAACTATGTGCTATTTTGCCGCAATGCTGCATACGCGACTCAGAGGCTTAAGGAATGATGTTGCAGTCCCAGTAGCACTTCTCAAGAGTTTTTCGAATGTAAGTGAGATGCCAGTACTTCTTCAAGTACAGCCATTGCTGTGGCACACTCAGCAATAACCTCTGTATGACAATATCAGTGTTTTTATAAGCAGGATGTCCTGCAGTGTTGGCTGGCATAGATTAAATTTCAGCAAGTTGTCAGTACATTGCTCATTCCTTTGAGTTCCTGAAATCCACTGCACCTAAAATACTGCATGCTCTCCAAGTCATGGGAATGATGAGTAATAAGACAGTGTGGTCAATATAGACTGAACAGCTGTAATTTTGTAAGTACAGAATAGCTATTTACAACAGTTATAAGTTCAGTGTGCAGATCTAATAAAAAGAAGACTGGAAGAGAAACGTAAGGTTCAAAATATGAATAACATAATTTATTCTAGTTTTTACTTCCTTCTAAAGACTTTAGTTAGTGTGCTTCCTGGCTCTTGGTATTACATCAGCTTCAATAAGCTATAACACAATAAATCAGTTGGAATCTGTGCTTCGGATTCAGTTCAGAAGAGCTGAAATATTTCAAGACATGAGCAATTCTTATGTGTACCACTTGCTGTCTCATGCTGTAAATCAAGATCTGTGGTAAACTAGAAAACTGCCTCGGAAGACAGACTTAGACAAGGTTAAAAGAAAACACTGATCCAAGCAAGGCATCAGTGAGAGACAAATGCTACCAGCTCTGAGGAAGCCACTGTCAGGAAGGAGAAATGAGGCAGCAGGCACTTAGGAAGCCCTGCCCCTTTCCCATGGCAACCCGTTACACCTGAGCTCTGCAGAAGCCAGGGAAAAAAGAGTACAGGCTGTGGCTGCTGTGTCAGGTGAGGGACTTGGCAGTTAAGTTGTAAACACAATGACTAAAAATGACTTAAAAAAAACCCATTTCCCCCCCTAATTTCCATTTTGGATATTTTTAACAATACCAAGGCTTTAGAAAGGAATCACAGAATCACAGAATGTCTTTGGTTGGAAGAGACCTTCAAGATCGTCCAGCCCAACCTTTGACTCAACACTGCAAGCTCACCACTAAACCACATCCCTGAGCACCAGGTCCACACGCCATTTAAATACCTCCAGGGATGGCGACTCCACCACTGCCCTGGGCAGACCATCCCAATGTTTGATAACCCTTTTGGTGAAGAAATGTTTCCTAATATCCAGCCTAAACCTCCCCTGGCACAGCTTGCATCCGTTCCCTCTGGTACTGTCACATGTCACCAGGGAGAAGTGGCTGTCCCCCTCCTTGCTCCAATCTCCTTTCAGGTAGCTGTAGAGAGAGAAACGGTCTCCCTCCTCCAGACTAAACAACCCCAGCTCCCTCAGCTGTTCCTCACAGGACTTGTGCTCTAGGCCCTTCATCAGCCTCACTGCCCTTTTCTGGACACGCTCCAGCACTTCTATGTCCTTCTTATCGTGAGGGGCCCAGCACTGAACACAGTATTCAAGGTGTGGCCTCACCAGTGCTGAGTACAGGGGAACGATCACCTCCCTGTTCCTGCTGGCCACAGTGTCTCTAATACAAGCCAGGATGCCATTGGCCTTCCTGGCCACCTGCGCACACTGCTGACTCATATTTAGTCAACTATCGATCGATCCCCCCAGGTCCTTTTCCAACTTGCAGCTTTCCAACCACACATCCCCAAGTCTGTAGTTTGCCATGGGGTTGTTATGACCCAAGTGCAGGACCTGGCACTTGGCTTTGTTGAACCCCAGGAAGGTCCTGCTTAAGGCATCATTCACAAACTTCCCTTTCTAGGTGAGGAAGAAGGCAAGATGGCAGCAGTTCCCTTCCCACCAAGTAAGGATGAAGCTACAACACCTATGGGGGTTGTGGGGGCCCAGACTCACTTATTTCTTCCCTTGAGGGCCTTCAGATTCTAGTTTGTAACCAGACATAATAATAAAAAAATAAATTTTACTTCCCTGGGGTTTTTTTTTTTGGAGGTCTCATTTTTTGAAATGCTTTTTCTTACATCCTGACACAGTATTACTAAAGCAGTAATATCGGCTACTGCTATTCAGACTGTTTTATAAGATCCATATTTTAAGATGTGAAAGAACACTACTGGGGCTAATGAACAGAAAAATCAGAAATAGAGCTCTTTTTGTGTTTTCTGGTTATTTAGTATTATCTGCCATACACTTCTTTCTTTCTTTGATACAGCATATTTGCCAAAGACACCTAGAATGCAGAAACAGGCCTTTTTAATTATTTGAGAAGTGGAAATATTCAGAATATATTGGGATCCTTACCAATAAACAAAGAAATTTAAGGAAATAAATACACAGATAACCTTTGTAACTTTCTTTTTCATTCTTGCTCCACAAAGAAAAGTGAAGTCTTGTTACTATAAATGAAAAGTATGACCATGAAAAGAACTTCATATTTAAAGCAACATGAAATGAAAATCTGTATAAATGAATTACAGTATATAACAGCTACTACACCTAACAGATGCTGAGTGTTATTACTGTCACCAAAGAAAGTTAACAGAAGCTTAGCTGCGTGATCTTTGACTACACAGAGATGGTGCATAACATGATATTCAAATTCCATAACATGAATCAAAGAACCTGTTTGATTACTTTAGCCTTGAATTACAAAACTAGTTGTTGAAATATATTCATCTAATACTCTTCCTTTTTCCACCTTGAAGAAGCTTAACTCAAAAATAAGGCAATTTGAATTGCTTCAATCATAATGAGACCCCTTCTTATATCACATTTGCCTTGGCTTAGTCTCTCTAACTGAGCAGTTGGGAGCTTTGTTTCTCAGTTGCTAATTATTTAGCCTGTTTTGTTTATTAGGTGACTTTATGCAACTGATATTCTCTTCTGAATTGAACTAACCAGAATGGCTGTATCAGGCTATCCAATCTTCTAATATTTCAACCTGCTGACCAGGCCTCTGGTTGGTCTTAGATCTCTAGATGACTTTCCAGGAACTGCATCACATTACTGTGATACTTCATGAGAGATACAAGACACCTAATTCAAAACAGCAGCTAACTTCAGACTGATTAGGGCTGCAGTGATTAATTAAACTGTTAAAATATTTGACTGCAAACCCAACAGGAAGACTTTGATAATTAAAGAAGTGTGGATTTAAATGCATGGCAATGCATTTAAAGGCTGTATGCATCAAACATTCATGTGGTTGCATTTCATGCAGAACTAGTATATTCATTTACCTCCCTGAAACTCTTCTGCCTTCTTGCATATGGCAGATTATGGGGGAAAGCGATATGTAAACAATCTGCCTGTTTCATTATATGAGACTTCCACAACATTTTGTGGGTTCCCATACACTGGTATGCAGTGGCATTTTTCCAAGGACTTCCTCAATGATTTTTAAGAGCTGAAGAAAAGAACATTTTCAATGTTTATTATAAGGGTTTCAACTTACTGAGATGTTTTCAACAGAGAATTTTTACTAAATCTGTGAGATCATCAACCTTGGTGTGTCATTCTATTTCAGGGTGTCCTCAAGTGACACCATGATCAGATGAAGTATTTATCAGATAATGTTAGCCTGGATGGTGATATGGCCTCTCTACCCTTTTCCTTTTCATTATAATTCTCATTTTGACTCTCACCAGAGAGCTTTCTCAAATGAGAATACATCAATACAACTATGAAAAGAGATGCAGCATAAGCTGCCTTCTATGGCTGTGGTAGGCAGTCAGCTTGAACTCCCTAGGAGAAACAGAATGATACTGACAGCTACATAGCAAGTCCACACAGGGTGAGAAAACCTTCATTTGGCTCTTAAAAGAGACTCTCTGGTGTCCTAAAGAGTTCTGCTCTCTCACAGACCACCTAAATACATGTTTCACAGAATTAAAAACCCATCATAAAGCTGGAGAACAAACAGATAAATAAATAGATAGGTAAATAAACATCTCAAGCACTTCTTGCCTTCAGTGTCTCTGAACACTCATTAATATGCTCAAGCTATGATAAATTATACAAATTTTTTAGTATCAGTAGAAGTTGGAACACAGAACACTAAAGAAAAAAGGAAGATATCATAAACTGAAGGGTCTGAAATATTTTGATTTTATGGTCCTGCCCTGACTTGGCTCACCTGTAAGGTCTAACCAATAAATCAATCAAAACCACAAAGCTTTCTTTTTGAGGCCTTGACAATGCAAGTCTTGCCAAATGTACTCATTACAGCTCCTTCCTTTTTTATTTCTTTATTGTAATGGTGCTGTCAAGTTCAGTATGTGAGCAACTATAAAAGCTTAGATCCTTCTCTATCAAAGCAGCTAACAAGATGTGTTGGTAGCAAGACAGTGTGTTGATTATTTCTGACTAGAAGTTGAACCTTCAAGGCTCACTTTGTTCAAAGGCCAGAGACAGCAACTGCAGTCCTTATTTTCTTTTGCAACCTACCAAACTTTGACTCAATTCATACCAGACTTTCTTGTAACGTACGATGAGCTCTGTCAAGAAGGATTAATTTGTTTCCCACATCTTATCCAGCTCTTTCTATCCCCTCATTTCCACAAATCTTTATGGATAATACTCACTGAACTTGGGTATGTGTGATACATTTGTAATTTTATCTGAATATATTCTGTAAGACAGAAGTTAAACACATGACTAAAATTGTCTGATACTTTGGCTTTTTGACTACTCTGGTATTAGCTTCCTCCACAAATTTTGTCTCTTATCTGTGTGCAGGGAAGAGACGAAGGCATGTGTCAGGGGCATCTGGCAGTTTAAATTCAGTTGCTTGTAAGCCAGGTTAGTCAGCAATGTGTTCAGAACCTATTAAAGCCGAGAGGATCCTCCACAGCTGTAAAACTCTCCTGGAGCAACCAGCAAGAACATCCTTCCATACCCTATGCACTGCTGAGATGCAGACCCACCTTTTCAAGAGATTTTTAAATTCCTCCATGCTAACTGAATGTGCCCCATTGGACTTTAGTTCTTTATTTTTTCTATTACATTTTGCATCTGAGACAGCGAATATTTGACCCAAAGACAGAGGCTGTTTAAAACAGCTGCTTGTTGAGTGGACATTTATTTAAAACTCTTCCTGTCAGAACAAAATGATTTATTAGTACTACAAAATGGCACGATGCCCAGAGAGATTTTGAGAATTTCTGCTTTCATGAACAGGAAGACATTTTCAAGACTAATTTATGAAATGGAGAACAAAATATATCTTTAAAACCTCTTAAGAGAGCCATAAATATATATTGCTTTTAAACAGCTATGATGTTATTCAATTAATGGACTGGTATTGCTATTCTCAATTTCTAAATTCCAATTTATAAAAGTCTCAGCCTCTTTTTTTCTACCCTTAGTTTACCCCATTCTTGTTCTCATGCTCCCCCTTTCATTAACCTCCAGCTTTTATAGATTATTAAAGAAAATCAGGAATGGTCACTGGCAGTTCCACTGAACTGTATTTTAAATAATGTGCTCACTTTTCCCTTTAGAGCTGCGAGTCAGCTATTCAGAACTTGGAACAATCTATGGCACATCCATTTTTGCAAAAGCATTTAAATCAAATATGCTAAAATTATAAAATACGTCATTAATTTGTTTCAGAGAGAAATGTATCCATTATTGTTACACAGAATTCTCACTTCTAGTTAATGGCAATCGGAAAATGGTATTCTGCTTGTCAAGAAACTATGATAGTGATATTTTCTAAATATCACATCAGGAAGAATGTCAAAGCATCCAGATCTCCTAGCTAATAAAACCCCAAAGAAATGTTTGTTTCAAAGACATTCATATATTTCATTTCCATGCAGTCAAACCTCTTGTGAATACTGAAATGCAGAATGTATTAAGTAACACATTAAAAATACAATGAAATAAATACTAAGTACTATATCTAGATGGACTGATAGGATAATTTTAGACTTTTTTCTGTAAAATGCTTTATCAAAATAAACAAATTTCAGTTAGACATATGTCCCAGATAACCAGTTCTATTCTCTTCCTCCCTCTTAGTCCATTTGCTAATTCAAGAAATTGAACAAATCAAAGAGAGGGAAGTTGATTTATTATTGTTGTTACTATTATTATATATTTAGAAACCATTAGTTTTAGGAAAAAAGCGGATTAGAATGTGAGACAATTAATCATGAGACAGCTGCAATACCATTTCCACCCTTTTTGTTTAATTAGAAAATTTCAAGATGTTCAGGTCATATAGAATTAGTTCTTTCCAGAAATAACTCGTTCGGTTTGGTTTTATAATATTTTTCTCTCTCTCTTTTTTTTTTTTTTCCTTTGGTATGTGTGTGGTTTTGGTTGGTTGTTTTGTTTTGTTGGTTTTCTTAAAAAACCTTCTTGTATTTATTAAAGGATCTACTTTTGTCTTTATGTCTATGATAAATGCAACCAATACAAAGAAAAGTAGCAGCCCCAGAGAAAACTGGAGACAAAAAGGAATCTGATGCTGATCTGTTAAATGCACTCCCACACAGAAACACGCTATTTGTGATCAATAAAATACCATCTGTCAAAACCATGTAATCTAACCCTTACAGAAGGCCGAATGAGTGAAAATAGAAAAAAGTTTTCTTCGTGGGCTTTAGTGAAGAAAGACTCATTTAAAAATCACTTTCTGGTTTGTGGATTAAGAGGGGAGTTGCCACAGTTTGGTTTTATATCCTTAAGCTTTTCAGCATTACAACTTTTTGCGTCAAGTTTCTCCTTCTGCCAGGCCTCTCGCCTGCCTCCCTGGCTCCTTCTCTGCCTCCCAATCTTTGTCATGTTTTTCTCTGTCAGTTCTGTTCTTGTACTGTTGTTCTTCTCCAGACCTTTCATGTACCAGGAGTGGTGAGGCTACTTACCATTGTTGCTAATTCACACTATATGAACAATATCTACAGAATCGCCCTTTCTCTGAACATCACAGGCAGACATTTTTGCACAAATACAATCAAAACCAGAGTTGGAGGTCTCACACATCAAGTTCAAATCCACTAATGTATCTTTCAATATATTTCTTCTTGTAGTGGGGTCAGAAACTCTGAAGAGGTCGCTCCTAAGTCCCTTGGTCAACACCTGAAACATAGGTGTGATAGTGATATGTATGTACACTCACTTTTTCCCCTTGTTAAATGGTCAAAAACTTGCTTGAAGAACGCACCGCACAACATTATTTACCTCATATATTTCAAATACAATTCTATTCTATAAAATAAATCAAGACTAGCTTTCAAGCAGATAGTTGATACAAATAATGAACACAGGGGTTTTAAAAAAATCACATTTTCAAGTTCTTTTCTATAAGCACAAGGACAAGAAATATATTCTTCTTGATGCAATAAAATTAAGCATCATTTATACTCATAAGAGTCTAGGTGTTTGCTATTTAGGAAAGATACCACACAGCATAAGACTGTAAGAACAGTGGAAGAGTTGGAAATGCTGGGCATCAGTCTGTAGCTGACCATAACTGGCCTGCCCTATACTGTTTTAAAGCAGCATTTCCTCCAAATAAAGATCACAGTCTTTTTAAAAGCAAACCATGGACACTCATATAAAGTGGTATCAATCCAGGGAAAATTCACGGATCCAGTTTAACCTTATCTCAATTTTCTGCCATATTAATAAAAAATTATTAACATACATACAACTAACTCTAAATCTATTCGAAATGCAGGCTATTATTTTTCTAAATTATTTATGTAGATTTGATTGTATTTTACTACTTTTCCCTTAAGTGTATTTCCTATTTATTGCATGGGCTTTATTCTTTCTACAGTGCTAAAGTTGTGCGTGTTCGTATCGTAACGCAAAAACTTTCAAGTGGCAAGGTGATATAGACTACTTGCAATGTTACTTTTTAGATGCTTATATTGGGGAAGAATAAACAAGAATGAGAATATTCTAAATCTGGAATATTTCAGAATCTTCCAGTTGATCTTTTTGTTTACCAATATGTGATCACACTGCTGCTGGCAGTGGATGGAAAGTAACAGCAGAGAAGTCCCCCAAAAAAGCCCAAACAGAAAAGGATTTATCACAAAATGTAAGTTTCAGTGTAGTTGTGCGAGAGATGAAACAAATACCAATGCATTGCAGAACTCATAAATTTTAGTCCTCAGGGCTAGCAGTTTCTTCTTTCCTTCTGCTTTCTGAATATCAATAGCTTATGTTTTCAAGCTTTTCTCTGAAACAATGAGGCAGAAAACAAAACTTTTTTTTTGTTTTTAAGAAGCATGTTCTTCGTCACATGGCTATAAAACAAAGTTTTAAGGAAAATGTTAACTATTTCACACTTGTGAAAAAGATTGGAACTGCAGAGATGACTGAACCAACACTCATTTTCAAAGCATTCTTAAACTGTTGGTCCATTATTTCAAATGAATAAATATATACACTGTAATTTCCTATCTTGTGCTCTATTAATCCCATAAACTAAGCTGAAACACAGCAGCATGAAAGTACTCACAGTATACACACAAGAAGTATTTCAGAATACCCTCTTTTACTTGGAGGGAGAGAGGGGAGGAAGCAAGGGACAGCCTCCCAAGACGTGGCAGCTAGCCAGACCTAACCTCAGTGTTCTACAAGCACACTGCCCACACAGGCACTGCCCACAAACACACAGCATTTGGATAAGCTGTTTATGAGATACAAGGTATTTTTCAGCTGCAACGCAGTTTTTCTTAGGTTCTGTATTTATGACTATTCTGCAATATCAGAAAAACAGCCAACTAAAAAATCCAACTGAAGAAAACAACACATATACAAACACGGTGGCTTCCAGTTTGCAACAGTCCACTGGCCATGCCCTCACTGGCTATAAATTCTTAAACAGAAAGCACCAAGTGACAGTAAGAGCCATGTATGGCCTGCTGGGGTGGGACAGGACAGCAGCTGACCCAGCACACCTCACCCAGCTACCTTGGCACCGTTGTCTCACTTGCATGTGAGGAGGTTCCTAGCACAGCAGCCAATCTGACCTGGTGCTTATGTTGCCCTTGTTGTACCCTCCCAGTCCCTGGTGGGACAGTTCACAGTGTGAAGATCCAACTCTATTTTGGTCCCTGCATAACAGCATAAGATCTCTCGAACCAGAATCCAGATGTTGCAAGCAGTTTCCTATACAAATGTGAAAACAAGACTAGAAATAAAGGGAGATTTCTGGCTCTTTTCTGCATTAATGTAGGAGGGAAGATGTGTGACAATAAGCAAGTGCCCAAATACATTCATTGTAAATTCTTCCATGAATATTATGCATTACATAACACCAACATTATATTTACAACATGGCACTGAAGCCATAAAAAAGTCGTATTTCTTTTAACATATAAAACATTATGCTTTACAAGACAGTTTCCAATTTCCACCTCCCAACAATACTGCTTTTGAGTTGAGAATATTTGAGCTGAATCTCCTCTTAACCTCACTAAAACAATTGCAGTGAATCAAATCACAGTGAAACCTCCTGTCTTCCTAGCCAGGCACATAGCTCCCACTGAATGCCATAGGCATTGGACACGCTCAGAGACAGGCCATACTTCAGCTTGACTATGCCCACAGCTGCACTGTGTATCTTGGACAAGCATGAAAATCTCAAAGAGAGTAAGGCTCCTTTTGCATGGGCTCCAATTTCCATGACTCATGGGTAATTTAACTTCCCTATGCTTCTTCAAAGAGTGCAAGCTCTGTAGCTTCCCATTTCTTGTCCGCTCATTTGTGTTGCTACACATCTGTTAAACTCTTCTGAAATCAAAGGCATTCAATGCCTAAAACTAATATTCTTCATGATTAATAAATATAAAAATGCAAGTTTTCACCAAAAAAAACCACCCCTCTTTTTAAAAGGTGTCAAAATAAGGGTGGTAAAAGCCCTCCATAAAATAAGTTAGACACCAGCAGCCCAGTTTCTCAGCAACCAATGTGCACAGCTGCTGTACTGCACTAGAAGAAGGAGAAGAGCATGTAGAAAAGAAGTGAACCAGAAAAAGGTCCACTTCATTTTGAAAGCTATTAGATCTGTATCAGGTGATACAAATACTCTGCACTTCTAGAAGTAGTTGGCAGCATGACTTCCTATTCAAGATTATCCCTTGTACTGTGACAGTGACAAATATAGAACTTTGGTGCTTTTTAGGAAAGGTGTTTAAAAAAAATAATGTTATAAAATCATAGAGAAAGGCTGAAGATATATCCAGTGTCCCACAGACTGTATCTGAAGAAATGCTTTCTTGTGCTGACTAGAAAACAGAAGCAATGCTGAGAAGAGAAATTAAACATTTATGAGGGAAAGATGAATGATCTTTTAAAAAATTATACTAAATCTGTGCCACTTGTCAGGGTTTTGAAGGAATCCTGAGAATGAGAGCTTTGGGGCCTTGAGTAGCTTTTTATGTAGGTTCGACTCCCCCACCATAATTCATGGGGTGGCTTAAATTTTGCCACTAGCTTTCTTTGGACAGTTTTGTCAATCTTGGACTTTGTTCATCTGCTTAGAAATGTTTTATTCAAAAACTGTTGTGAATGCTTCACGCTAAAGACTAAGAGAAATCTCCCAAAACTGTGAAAAAAAGATTAGCTCTGGTTCATATTTTTACCACAAATATTTTGCCATTATTTTATACTTTAATAAGACAGGCAATTTGTCCCAATTAGCTGGGTAGTCTCAAAAAAAAAAAAAAAAAAAAGGATTCAAATAAAAACGTTTGTAGGTACCTAAGCTGAGATAAAGTGCAGTTTTAAATTTCAGAGGATATTTTTATTATCTCTAAGCAGGTGACAGCTACTGCCAGGTATAAGAGCTATCTTTCTTCCTCGACTCCAACCTTCAGTCTTCTTTAACTTTTCTAAGCTTTGAAATGAAGATGTTCTTAATACTAGAGAAAGAGGCTTTGCATATGAAACGAATTATTAAATTCACATGAGATGCATCCATTTTGGAGAGGAGGACTGCATGAAAGAAAGATACACTGTGATCTTTTCCTTCTTGTCACTTTCATATTAAAACAAACGCTGTATCATTATTGAGAAGGGTTTGTCCAAGGTCACTCAATTGTTCAGCACTTACAAGCTGGCAGCCCATCACAGGCAGAAGCAGCGCGTATAATCATTATTGATGCTGGCAGTCTCCTCCCTCGCTAATGCTACTTGTTCTGTCAGCCAGTCCCTGGCTTTTCGCAGGCGAACGCAATTATTCTTTGAGCTATGCCTCAGATCTGCAGTTGAAGGGAGAGACTTGATGCTAGACCACAACTAAGTACCAAATGGTGTCATGCCTATTACAGAACATCCAAGTCAACAACTACTGTTTAATTAGGCTTAAATCCTCCCATCCAAGGCACAGAATTTACACCAAGCCTCGTGCTGGAGATTTCTGAAGGAAAAATACCTCGCCTACTCCCAGGTGGGAAACGGCTGAAGGGCTGCCTTCTAGATGCTGTTGTAGCCCCCAGAGAGGGCTTCCCCTTGGATGGCATTGATCCCATCTTCATGATGAGGGTGAGACCCTGTTACTCAGCTTCTGCTGTTACTGTGAGGCAGAACTACACAACCTACAGGATTTCTTTGCTCTGGAACCTCCCAGAAAATTCTTTCTGCTCTGCAAACATCAAAACCAATCTTCCACTATTTTCTTTATTATTCTTCTTTGACATTTGTAGCTGTAACTGAAACCTGACACTATTTAAATGACAACCAGGTATTTGAGTTTTCAGCCAAAAACTTCAAATAACTTTAAAACATGAGCATTTTGGAGATGAAAAATAGTTCTATTTAGAAGAATCTTAACATTTCACTATCATTTTAACTCATCAGTCAAAAAATGTATGAATTAGTATGTTCAAAGCAGGAGAAGTAAATAAGCATTTCACAAGCTGCAAAGCCCTGAAAAAGATTTGCCCAGACTTTCAGTAACAATTATAGCATTCCCTACTTTCATAAAGGGATTTTATCCCTTTATGAAAAACTACTTCTTGAGTTGGAGATGCCTTCATTAGTTCATTTGAAAATATGTAGGTTTTACTACTTGAAAAATGAGATGTATGATTTAATACTATTTTTAAAATTACTTAATGCTCTTTTAGTTAATGTGTAGCTCACTGAATATGCCAAATTGACAAATGCACCTGGAATGTCACATGCATTATATAGAGACAGAATGAAGTATGCACTGCTGAGGTTGTTTGTCTACTAGGAACTACTGTTCCCTCAAAAAATCCCATAAAGGCAGGCCCGCTCTGTGATGTTAGTAGAACACACATAAGCTATCAATTACTAACATCTTATAGTCATGCTTCTTTTCAGTAGAATCATAGAATGTTTTAGGCTGGAAGGGACCTCTAGAGGTCATCTGGTCCAACCTCCCTACACAAGTAGGGACA
>JAAGNO010003192.1:30912-47050 GCA_033439905.1 Ceryle rudis | reverse complement strand
GAGTTCCCCAGTACAAGAGACCCAGACATACTGGAGCGAGTCTAGAGAAGGGGCACAAAAATGAGTAAGGGACTGGAGCATCTCTAATATGAGGAAAGGCTGAGAGAGCTGGAACTGTTCCATTGTTCTTTCACACGGACAAACAGCTTTAATAACCTGTGAGCATGCAGACTTGATTACAACTCTTTTCATTGTATTATAAAATTCAGCATCTTTAAAGAGAAAGCAGGGTTTCTACACAGCTGACCAGGAACCAGAATTCCTGTTATATATGAAATTACAACATACTAAAAAGTAAGTCTGACTTGAATTTCATATATAAAGTGATAAAATCCCTGTGAAGTGAAAATTAACAAAACACCACGCAATTGATGCCCACAAAGAATCTTCTCAATAATTTATAACTAGGCTTTAAGGGAGCAGATGCTGGGGTTGCTGAAGAGATTGCACTCACTGGCCTAATAAAGAGTCCTTTCATAACTGAGCAACGTAACTCAAAAATTCACCATGTTGGTTTGTTCTGATTCCTGTAAACTTCTATAATAAAACCCCACATCTTGATAGTTACATTTTGAAATCATTTAACAAGATGTATGAAAATTAATATCTTGCAATCTATAAGAAAAACAGATAAATATATGCAAATATTTCCACATTTTGTAGACAAAAGACACTATGACATTTCTTACAAAAAATCTCAACCCAAACCACTTTTATGGAATTGCAATTTCCACAAAATGTTTAAATTTAATGAAAATTAAATTGAGAAAAAAATTTTAGGAAATACATATCTGACCAATAATATCTACAAGTGAAGACTATCAATATCCTCAAGAAGCTCTGTAGAAAACTTAGCTCTTTCTATAGTTACCTTTCTGAGATTTGTTACTCTCAGTTGGCCACAACACACAAACAGAAGGCAAATCAGTTTCTGGATTTAAGAACAAATGAGTGAAGTTCTTCATAATTCCTTGTGAACATGCCTTATTGCAAACCAACATGGACACTTCTTGAGGGGAAAGGAAGACAGTTGCCAACTTTTCCTTCTAGCTGTATTCTACCAGGCTTTTCAAATAGGGAAGAGGTTCCTATGTGGGCACATAAGGACTTCCTGTGGACTTACTGGAAGAAGGAAATCATCTGCGTAAGATACCACTTCATAATAAATTTCTTGGTCCTTATGGATTTTTCACATTTTTTGGAAGAATAGCTTCAGTGCAAGAGGTTGCTTGGATACCTTGGATCATTATGGCTGAGTTAAAGGGGAAAAAAAGGCATTTCTGGAGGAAAAGCTGCTTACTTAAAGCCAAAAAACAAAACTATGAGACTAACAAAATTTCTTCCTCCATAGAGGAATCCTCCCTTTTGGTGGACAGAGTAACATACCTATTTCCTAAGAAAACCCTTCTCTTAAAGATCTGTAGGCCATGGGTAATGACAAACTACACTAACTCCAAGTCTGTGTAAGTTGTAAAAACTCCTGTACAGCTTCAAAACTACCATACAGATATCCTAATACCATTTTTACCTTCATTTATTTTCATATACCCTAAGCTCAGTATTGAGCACAAGGTCATCCAGACCTAGGTTTCACCTGCACCCACTCACCAAACCAACCTGAGTTGTTTTATTTATATATTCACTTACTGACATAAGTAATAGCATATTCAAAGTGTTGTGATAACTTGGCCTTGAGCAGGCTCGAGTAAGATGTGAATACTGGATAAAATTGCCACATTTTTTGGAATAGGTTGTTAAAATTTACCTGCAACATGTACAATTTACCTGTACAGGACGGTACATCCATAGCTACTGCT
Source organism: Ceryle rudis (assembly GCA_033439905.1). NCBI lineage: Eukaryota > Metazoa > Chordata > Aves > Coraciiformes > Cerylidae > Ceryle > Ceryle rudis. The sequence continues at coordinate 45,233 of JAAGNO010003192.1, read as the reverse complement.
AGTCAAGTCACACTGAGATAGTAAAATATAAAATGACAAAAAAAAAAAGAAGCAGTAAGTACAACCACAACAAATTCTCCATAGAGGTAGTGTCTGGGGTTCTGGCAAGGGGGAGCTGAATCTCAGCACTTCTCACTGCTTAGAAGCAATGCTGGCTGCTGCTATCAGTCAGTGCTGACTGAGCCTGGTATTGCACTCAGCAGCCTCTGCTGGAGCATGCCACTCCAGGTTCTTTGAAAATTTAAATGGTTTATTCCATCACCACTAGCTGATGAACACAGAAAACTGACAAAATCCACTGAACAATCCACTGATGACAGACTGCTGATGCACATCTCCGCAAAATCTTCCCAGTAAAGAACCACATGCACACAGATCAATCCAGAGGGCTAATGTACCTCACAGTCGATGTTTACTACTGTTTTTTTTCCCCAAAACATGCACCCTTCAGCCCCAGAAATACACAGAACCCACACAATTATTAAACCCTGCCAGTTCATATGCTCTACACCACTCCCACCTAACCTCTCACGAATATCTATAGCTCCAACCCAGGTATCTCAGATTATATTCATTCCTTTCTAAGGATGCACAGAAAACAAGTGAGAAGACAGAAGCTACCACTGCTCAACCAGCTCTTCTGGGAGAAAGTAAGGCTTTCAGCAACTCAGAGTACACTTTTGATGGGGCAGTAGAGTTGGTAAAGTTGTAATAAAGAGTCATAGCAGAACTTTTGTCAGATGTAGGCACATACCATCCTTCTCTACTCCTGTTTTGTTGCTGGGTTTTGGGTTTTTTTTTGTGTGTGTGTGGTTTTGTTGTTGTTGTTGGTTTTGGGTTTGTTTGTTTGTTTTCTAGAAGTATGCAGTGTTTTTGAGGTAGAAGGAAAGTAATGATGATGTTGCTCATCTTTTCATTTTCTTCCCCTTGGCCTCCCAGGCCTCAGTTCTCCTTTAAATATAAGCCCCAAAGAGGCTTGTAAAATTCTCCTAATTCTCTTCCGACACAAATACAAGTCACAAAGAACAAAAAGGTAGTCAAAGATGGGTAACGAGGGAGAATGGGAAGCAGTCTGTCTCCTCCACCCCATGTTGTAAACCAGATATGGTTGCTCTCTTTAAGTCTCAAGGCATTAACACTGCTTCACAGCCATTCTGCCAGTTTCATTAATTGCACTTCCATTCCAATCATTTCATAAGCAGACTGTACTTATAATCTGGCTATTTATCCTAATGTTTGATGTTTCTGACTCACATAAATACATTATGTTTGAATGCAGAGAAGTACTTTGCATGACAAATTTGAGATTTCTGCCGGAAACATTTGACTGAAATTTATTTTTGCTATCCATAGGGAATAAGCCTCTACATTATTTGATTGTTATTCACATTTTGGTAATCGCATTATGAACCTCTACTAAGAAATGAAATGGCAACGTGCCTTTTTTCCTCTAAAAGCAAATGTCTCCCTCCTCCTCCTTCCAAAAGTACAGACCTTGAAAAAGCATTAGAAAATTAAAAAAACAACAGAAATAAAATGATTTATCTACGTTTGAATATTCATTAAAACACAACATTGCTTAGTCACTGCTGCCATTTGGATGATGTATGGTGCTTAGGCAAGCTTAATGCAACAGTGGGAATACAGCCTTGTTTTCACAGGATGGGTGTAGGTTTTAGTGGACAGATTCCTAATGGTGCTCAGCTGTCCTAATTGTATTAATATTGTTAGGCCATAAACCACTTTACAGCAGTTGATGATCTAACTTTATGTTGTAAATAAGACCACAGAGAAATAGTAATAGATTTCATTTTTCAGCTTTTTTTCAGATCTGTCTTGATACTCTCCATTCTCTCTAGCAGCTGCTCTACCTACAAAGCTTTACACTAACGCCACAGGTCTGACTTGTCTAGGGGAGTTATTTGCCCTTGGCATTGTTTGCCCTTTGTTTCTGTGTTGCTACCCTCTTCTCTCCCAGAGACTTCCTCTACCAGTTCCCACACTGGCAGCAAATTTACCACACTTTATCTCATTCTGTAGAGCTGTTATTAACCATCACAATCACCAGAAAGGATGACATAAAAATAGATTTGGGTTACTAAAACCTGTGAGTCAAATTCATCTCGTTTCACCTCACAAATCACAGCAATCTGTTAATTGTGTCCCCCACTGTTTTCAGACTTTATGAGCATAAAATCACAGCAAGTTTTTTCTCTGGAATTTTCTGAAAAAACACCCACAAAAACTACAACTATAACCAAAACTTGCTGCCTCTACTCTTACCTTTTTTAAGATCAGTTTTCTAATCTGAATATCTGATATATTTCCTGCTCCCTGACAATTCTGCAGCACTTGAGAATCTCCTTTACTTTGTTATACTGAACCAAAATGCCCATTGGTGTTTCCACCAACTAACTAGCAGGAAACTCCTGTTTCCTGTACTTGGAAAAAATATGAACACAATGTCATGGTGGAAATGGAAACCCAGGAGAACATACAGCCTTGAACCCAAGCACAGTGGCTCTGCTGAACCAGCTGTGCCTGAGCTGAGAGTGTGAAGAGGAGGTTGTTGAACTGCACAACACCATGGGTGCCTTTTCCAGCTGTGACCCAACAGCTCAGGCTCAATCCCATCAGAGGGCAGCATGAGGCAGACACAGGCCCCCACAAGACAACATCTTCCACAAGTGTCTCAAATACTGTAATAGAAATAAGTGGGAAGATTTGATTTTTCTTCTTTATAGAAATAAATGATTAGGGAATGGACATAATGCAAATAATCAGTTGCCCATGAGCTCAGCGCAGACCTGGCAAATCCAACTCACTAAATATCAAATCTCATAATGAGATCTATATAAATAACTCACATGTAATGCTGTTCTGCAACTGGGTTTGCAGTCTAAATATTTTAGCATATTACTTTCCTTTTTCCCTTTTTATAACTTTTTGTGCTGGAAACAGCCATTGGCCTGATCCTGCCATCCTCTGATGTGCTGGTGAGTGATGCTGCTTCCCAGCTCTCTCCAACCATAACTCAGGAGGCCAGTCACATATCCTTTTCATAACCCTTTATGCTATACATACACTTACAGCACGACTCAAGATCTTTCATGTCGGAACATGAAATAATTTGGAGGCCTGTTAAAAAAAGGACTTTGAAAATCATCCATTATATTTTAGCTTGTTGTAGTGTAAAAGAAAAAGCACAGTTGCAAATCACACATAATATCGTTACCTATATAGAAATTTTATTTTATAGGAGGAAAAAAAATCTCAACATAATGAAAAAGTTATGGTTTGTTCTCATGAAGTTGGGTCAAATCCTGAACCTCTTAATGAAAATAGTTGCTCAAGTAACAGCGAGCCTGGTCCGACCTTTTGTATTATCAGTGTGTGATGAATGTGCAGAGCTATCTAGTTTGCTTAGCCGGTACTTCTTGAAAAGGGTAAAAATTCCTTCTGGTTTGTTACCAATGTAACGTCCACTAGTCATGTAGTACGGATTAGTGCTAAAGATAGATAAGTGGCTTAATAATTTAATGAGCGATTAATAGAAACCTGTCAACCCATTTAACTAATTACTATCTTAGCATTACATTCCTCACAATTAAACTAGGAAAATCCAAACATCCATGAGAATTACACACATTGAGAAAGGGACACTCCAGAATCTGAACTTCCTTGTTTTCCTTAATAATTGGATGTACCCAGCAGTTCGACTGCCCGAATCAGCAGTGCATGCTGGCTACCTACAGTCCCCCTCATTGATCTTTTGCACGTGTGGTGAATTAGTCCATACGACAGCAGCTTGCAGCCCCCCAATCCTTTTAATGTTTTTGTTCTTATTGAATCAAGGGGCAGAGGAACAATTGGATTGTCCTCACAGTTTCTTTTCCTGTTTCCCTCCCCGCCTTTCACGAACACTGGTTTGTTTCCCCTGGTGACTCGCTTCTAAGAATAGCAAAGGTCCTTTGGAACATCAGGAAAAGGAGGCACTATGGGAGTGCTTTAAACATGGCAAATCCTGCAAAAACCAAACACAGGTGGGAAAACACATTTTGTGTGTTTTGCTAAGCAGGGGGTTAAATCCACAGAAGCATCCTTTTTTTTTTTTTTTTTTTTTGTTATTTTGATAAGCAGAGACACGTCCCTAAAGGAGGCCATTGGTTATTTTTCTATTCACGTGAGCACTCTTTTGTGCTGTTGGTCACCGTTGAGCACCCTCCAATTCTGTGGACGTACTTGTGTGATGATGTAATCAGGACCGTGTTACGTTTGTCGGATTATAAGAAACAACTGATTCATGGGGTGACACTCGTGTATTTTCCACATTATTCTCCAAGATAATCCGTGCAGCTTCCGTTCTCTATCCATATCATCTTAACACCAAATTATGGGAGATTTTGTCAAATACCTTTGACTTGACTCATGCTTTTTATATCATCTTGGTATGAAATTCAAGCCTCTGCTTAGCAGCTTCTGTCAGACTAAGCAACACATAGGCTGTAGCAGAGGCTATAAGCCAGTAGTGGCAAACTGTGTAACTGTCACCCAGAGCCCTAACAAGGACTGTGAATGTGAGCATTCAGCCACAGCATTTCATGATTTTTATTTACAGAGGCAGATGAAGCTTAGGTTAATAGGTTCAGCTGCCAACTGCCAGAGCTCAGAAGTAGGTACATTGACTACTCAGCCTCTAGGCATCAACTCTGGCCAAGATTTGGGGTGGGTGTCTGGAAACAGAAATCTCTTAATCGCTTAATCAGCAGTGATGATAGCGAATTAACAGATCTTGTGAGCCAGAGCCTAAGTGAAACCTATCCAAGTTTCATGTCCCCCTAGAAGATAACCTTATTTATCTCAAAATAAAATCCCATTTAAAAAAAAAAAAAATAACAACAAAAAACCTGCCACAAATGTGAAGAGGAAAAAGGGAAAAATAAATGCAACAAATTAAAAAGAGGTGTCTGGAAGCACTCTGAAAAGGCACGGGCCTGTTGTTTTCAGTTACCCACATACCATAATTTTTGATATATTTTAAGAAAAGAAGTTACTCAGATTGGAGCCTGGGCTTTTTACTAGTTAGAAGCTGAGTTTCACTGCTTCACATATAGTCACAAGAAAGAAAAGCAACTATTGTTGTGATTATGAGATCTATATTGAAAAAGAAAATTTTCAAAACAGGCATCCTCCTCTGTCCCAGAAAAGGCTCAAACACAACATATCTGTGAGCATCCAACCTACCTTGCCATCTGCTCACTGATCTACAATCTACTCACTCCAATTTTTCTTTATACATTATGGAAAGCATACCATTCTAGAGTGTCGACATAATATATGAACATTTCTTTATATAAATAAAACCAGCTCAATAATTTTGATCCCGAGCTTTGCCCTTTAATTTCTAGGATGAAGTTCTTTTATGATGTGAACTCCTAGCTACATTCTAGTGGATTGAAACTAGCTCAATTGTTAGGGGTCAGTACTCTGAAGATATTTCTCGAACACACCTATAAATGGCAGCTTATCAAATGGCATCTCCATGATCTCTGCCAAAGATTTAGGGGCAAGTGATGACAACTATCATGCCTCTACTAGTATCAATGAACTATGACAGTATATACCAGCTGAGAGGTCCCCACAGGATCATGAATATTGGCTGCCTCGCACAGTGCTGTAATTACTTAGGTCATGAGAAAAGGAGCGTAGTATGCTGTAATGTCAGAAGTATGGCACTTTCGCCTTATACTACACTGACTTGGAACATCATGCCTGAAGTATAGAATTGTGCTGCTATACACTCAGGAGTGACTAGCTTTTTATTCATTAAAAGTTTTGCCAGTGTGGTTGTGGTGTCAAAATCCTTCTAACATAAAGCAGGTTTACACCAGATCTTGTGACAGTAGCTCAACCTAGTGTGCTTAGGGAAATAATGACATAGAACTGAGAAGACCTGCCAACATCGCTTTGCTGTCAAAAATTAAAGTCCTCTGACTGACAGGTACTCTGAGAAAAACTGTGCTGGTGATCTTATCTCCCTAAATCCCTGTTATTTGTACTATTAATGATAAAATGTTTTGAAATTAGAAATCTGCTCATCCAGTCATTATTTTTTAAGAGAGTATCATTTTTTTTTTTTTTTCATGGACCGGATAACCCAAGAAGTTTTTATTACATCTCTGTACTGTCAATTTTTAAAGCTAAGCATCTCTCTTACTCAGGTAACTTCTGGCAGAATTCTTTCTGCTCAGTACACTTTTTGTTGATACTTAGGACAACTTGTTGATGTTAGCCTAATACTTAAAAAATAAATTTATTTTTGTGATTGCCTTCAAATCATGTGAGGCATTCAGTATGAACATAGCCAAAGTTCTACCTGATTTGGAAGTTTAGACTTTAAAGGAGAAACTAGGCAGAAATTTTAGTGTCCTGGGGTTTCAACTAATAATGTGAATAAAGTACCCCAGAGTAACCATTCATGATGAAAACAGTCATAAAATGAGAATTTTAGCATCAGCTTGAGACAAACATTCATGCTAAAACACCATAAGCAACAACCATGTTAAACCAACCAATTTCAAATCTTTACATTAAATTCAGTATAGTAAAGCACAATTTTAAGATACTTTAAAAAAATACTTATAAGCTGAGGAAGAGAATGCTACTTAACATTTTGCCAGTAGGTGTCTCTGCTAAACACACTGAAGGGAACTGAAGGGAACACACAGAAGGGAACTTAAATCTGTTTGAAACTTCAGCAAAACACAAGTGGCAGTTTGTATCCTTCAGCTGAAGAGTAAGGGTAAAACCAACTGGGTCATTACCAATTTTTGAAGACTGTCTTACACAGTCAGAAAATGGGGCTTACATAAAACTCAGAGACTCCCAATTTAATTAAATATTAATTTTGTCTCCTGATATTATCTCGCTGAGTGGGAAGGATTCACAAAAGGCTAAGGTTATGTACTCTTGTCAGAAGTTATGAATGTAGAGTCTTGGGGGAAAAAATATTTTTATAATTTCAATTCTAGCTTTTGTGAAAACAATCAGTCCATTCCTACTTCCAACAGAGAACTTTCTTAACTTAATGTTTCTTCTGTAAACTAAAAAATCAGCAGTGGAAGAATAAATTGTAGTTTTAGGGTGAAATAGTGCAGTACATGGTATATTAATTATGCCCCTGATGGATAACATTCAGATGTTCTTACATTTTCTTTACATCTATATGTTATTTGGCAATGGTCTTATTTGCAAAAACACAGCTTCTAAGCAAAGAAACTAATATTAGTTTCTCGTAATTGGCACTTGCCATTAATATACAGCATGATTTTCTGATTAATAATGAAAAAAAGATCTCAAAAGGCATAGATCAGCTGGAAAAGCATCTGCTTAAAATACACACACATAATTAGGAGAGGACGTCAAACAGACTTGATTACATATTTCATGGGTATGTGTCAAAGAGTGTAAAGCATTTGACTTAACCCCAGGGTGACTTCAAGAGGATTTACTCTATCTAGTGTTTGTGATTAGCACCATATAATCTGGATCTGCTGAACAAGTAGAGTTTTACACAATATGCAAATTTCCTTTTGCTTTAATTTAGTCCCTTTAGATTTAGCATAAAATCTCTGTGTTGCATGAAGGGTTGAGACAGCTGGAGCCAGTTAGTTAGGAAATTAAAAATGTAATAAATGAAATAAAGTAATCCTTGCCATGGTAGCCAGCACTCACTAGAACAGGACCCTGAGACCTGCTGTGGGATGGCTGATGTGCACACCCCTCATGCCAGACAGACCTTCTTCCACAAATGTCCAAACACCTTCTCTAATAACAGCGTGCTCTAGTTTTTCCATATAATTAAATTTATTTCACTGCTCTATCAACGTTCATTTTCCAGCTGCATGTTGGTAAGAAAACTGTTCATGTATCAGACAAAGAAATCAGTATCCACAAGGTAACATTTTATTTCCTTGTTAGTGTATCAAGATGTGACAAAAATAATTAGCAACATATTACATTGTTTTAAAAATTAATTGAATTAATTTATGTGCAATTTTATTTTCTGTTTTGCTTTCCATTCTGCTTTTTAGGTGGAACTACAGAGACAATTCTTGAGTGTTTCCTACACAGGTTTTAAGAACACAACTGAACAAGATTTTTATTTTTTTCCTGTTTTAAAAGGGTATGCCAAGAATAACAAAGACTCTAACTCCAAGAATAACAAGGATTCTAGCCTAATCAATCAACTGAGGCATCAAAAAGTCTTTGACAGGTCTGTACCCAAGTCTAAAAGCCCTTACTTCTGTTCTCCTTTGAAAAACACGGTCCCACAGGACTTTATCTCTTAGCCTTGATAATGTCAACTTCATAGTGAAAATGACAATTCCTTCAGATCCTAACTATATCTGACACAGAAAATGATCTAGGGAGAAAGGCAGAAAGTACTTCTCCAAGATATACTTTAGCCATGTGTAGGCAGAGCTGGATCGGTGTAGGAACTGAGGCATCAGAGTTTTGTTACTCTTGACTGCTGTTAATACTTGTACGGTCTTTATTGAAGACTTGGGTCTTAACACCCATTCTTTCTTGGCAGAGGCTACAACAGGTTTTCCCACCTGAATTATTGAAAGTGGCAGATTTCACAGTGCTACCTCAGGCAGAACTGGGAACAGATACTGTACTCAAAGTAAGAAATAAGAGGTCCCACCCATTTATTCAGACTTGCCTTCCAAATACATTGTATGTGCTTGGTTGTAGCGCCGGACAGTTGCACAAGACTGCCTCACCTTCTTGCTTATACTGACTCTTTAATTGCTTTAATTTCATCTACAGCCATTAGTAAACGTGTGCTCAGTTGAGCATGTCTTTCCTAATAAATTAACCACAGTTCCAACAACAGCTTCTTTTGATGCAAAAGAACTGAGCTTTCGTTCCTCCTAATCCGCTTTAACCAGTCATTTAAAAATAAAAACTATGGGAATTCTGAAGTCAGCTGTACATACACACTCTTTATACAAGACACCTTTTTGACTGTTTTACCATAACAGGAACATTCTGACTCTGGAGACAAAAGTTATTTTGCCTTTGCAAGGTAGCTCGTCTGCTGTCTGACTAGGAGCCTTTCCCTCTTAGACAAAGCAACATCTACCTGAATAAACTGGATTTGATGCATGAAATACATGTTGCAACTCAGAAATCATTCACAGAGTAGCAGACAGGTGAGAGTTTCACACATAGAAACCTCACACTGAGCCTTCATGCTCCTTGAGGTTCTTCCAGCACATTTCCTGTTCTGCTTCACTGGTTTATTTCAAATATGAGGAATGCAGAACCTGCATTGCCCAACACTGGCCACAGATCTAAGGGAAGATACCAAAACCCGAACTGCTGTTTCCACCTCAACTAATCTAACAGTTCAGCTTTCCAGTCCCAAAGGAAAGTTATGTAAAAGTCAAGACATGTCCTATACCACACTAAGCTAATCATCTAAGTTCTCTTAATAGACAATAAGAAGGACTGGTATTGCTGGATGTAACTCCTCTTGTCCTAAGTTTCCAAAATAGGTCAGAGGGATGAAGCTGGTGAAGTACCATTTGTTGTAATGGGAATCTAAATGGTCACCTCCATGTAGGTGCTGGCAGCGATTTAAGATAAATCCCACCCAGAGAGTGAATGCAGATCTGGAAATATATTTAATTACCCAATTCCCTGCTGCCCTGAAGATTAGTGTCTAATGTGATTTTGTGGCTGAGGAAAGGCATTAAAGTCCCTCAAGTCCTCATCTAGCTCCCTGGCCATCCCATTAGCCTTCTTTTCATGGCGTCATTGACTTCAACAGAAGCATTCACAACAGCGTCCACACAAATGAGGTCCTCACCCTGAAATGGGATATCTTGTTGCAAACCTGAAAGTGAACAAGTGCAGGTAACTACTCTGTAGGAGTTCTGATTCATGACTTGGTCAGGCCTCAGTTTCACAGCAATCGCCTGATGTAAGGCTGAGAAAACACCTTTCTAATATTATCCCACGTGCAGTAAGGTACACAGAATTGCAATAGGGGTTGTACAGCTGGTGTTCACATTAGTAAAACCTCGTTCAGTGGATGATCTGAATAAGGCTCCGCAGCTTATGTCAGGGAAAAATGGGATTCATATACGATGTAATAAAAACCATAAGCTTAGTCATTTGTTGTACCACTATAAAAAAAAAAAAAAAGTCAATCTCTTTGGTCAGGAACATGATAGTTTATTTTGAACTAAATAGAGTAGATACAGAAATAAATTAATCTCTGCAATTTATTAAATGTTCTCCCATCTCGATTCCCTGGTTGTATACCACTGTATACCTCTCCTGATTTCAGTGATAGGGAGGGAGCGGAGCCAGGATTGTATCATTCTTGTTAGATCACTACCCACTATCTCAAAGGAATTGAACAACTAACACATAGACAAACTCCACTATTATCAGCTCATTAACAACTCTGATTTATAGGTACTCCAGAGCAATGGGGACATCCGCATTCTTATGTCTCCAGTCTGGAAAAAAAGGATTAGCAGCAGTGGGAAAATGGGCAAGAATATGCAACTAGTGACTACTCCTGTCTTCAAGTCTGTGTTTGGGAATACAAATGCTATTCTTCCTATTTCTTCCCCATGTCCAGTTGGTTTTGGTGGTTTTGTTTTGTTTCCTGTAATGATTTAACCAAGGTGCATAAATCATATCAAAAAGCAAAGTGCATACTGTGATCTTAATTACTGGAGGTTCCAATAACTTCAGAAGGAATTCCTGATCAAATTCCTGTAACTAGTAGGACACGCAATACTTATGATTAATGTCTTCATCTAGGGATTAAACTAGACATATAAAGAAGGATGAAGGAGGAAAGGCAGGCACAGGCCACAGTGACTGGCTTACAAGAGACCCTTCGATTGCCAACAATGTGGGGTTAAGGCTTCCTTAGTGAGCATAAAAGGGATCACTGATTTCAGCATCCTTTCACATGGAAACATATAAGGCGCCCCAAAACAAAATTGCCTTGTTTCTCCTTGTAGTCTTTAATATTTGGGACTTTCAATGTACACAACCCTGACAAAGGAGCAGCTCTCAGTAGCTGCAGACTTCAGAAGCTCAGTTATCACTGAAAGAGTGAGAAGCCTGTCAGGTTGGACACTGACATGCTCCATGCCATTTTTTGCCTCAGCAATCTACAGCCAATGCAAGAGCATCTGTAGGGATCCCTCAGTTATTAACTGCCCCAGCTTCCTCTTTCCAGAAGTCTCCCAAGCATGAAAAGACTCTGCTGCAAATCTCTCCCCTGTAATAAACAGTGGATGCCATCGAATGCCTTCACCACACAAGTCTTTCTCTTTTGTCTGAACACAGAACAATTATTGCTTGCCAAGAGTATATTTTCCATCAGCTGTGCTTCACTTTTTCTTCATCAGCTCAGCTTATAAAGACATTTTCCCCTTTTTTTAGTTCCAAAGACGTGTATTTTTCTCTCTAGTTGTATTATGCAAAAACACCCAAGACATTTATGTGCAGTACTACCTCTTCTGGTGTTATCGCTACAGGTCTGAGGAATGACTCTCACATTTCTGGTCCTTTCCTAGGCCTCTCCACAGATTAGGCACTTCGTGAATGCAATCCACATCAATATTAGCAAATGCATATTCAAAAAACCCAAAACACAAAAGCAGTTTTTATTTCCAGAAAGAAAACTTCTGTACAGATTAAACTCTGCAGAAGCAGCCTTTGGCAGGATTGCTTCTGGCAGCCCAGCTTCTCAAATCATGCTCTAGCTGTTCTGCTCTGCTTTCAAGGGTGTAAGTGAAGTCTAGTTTGCATTAGTCAAGCAACAAAAGAAAGCAAGGAAAACCTGTACTGATGTAACATTATAGCAGGAAGAGCTGTTAGCAGTAAATAAAACTTAATTTCTACTTTGTTCTCTAAACCAAGTTCATCTTGGGACAGAAGTTTAAAAACAGAAACAGTTACCTCACAATCCATAAAAGGAGAGGAAAGACTTTTGTATTTTGACATACCAGTAGTGTTATTACCTGAGAAGCAGAATACCTTTGGATTTTAACCTTTTATGTACTCCCTTTACAGGTAGAAGTCAAACTTTTATTTCTGATGTCAGAATTTAAAATGCCTTCTCTTTAGTAGATCTGTATTTCCCTACTTAGAGTGAGGATGGAGAATCTTCTACCTACTGTCAATCCATCAAACAATTTTTCTCAGAAAAAGAAACCAAAGGCCCATAACTTTCTCTCAAGTACATTTAGAGAAGGTGCTAATTATGAGCAGGGAGATGAAGATATTAGCACAAATTGCCCAGGTTTCTTTTTACAAGTTCATCTTGTGGGAAACGGTTAGCAGAGAAAAAGCAAAAGTTTCAGCAATGGTTCATTCTTTTAAATCAAGGGAAGAGCTGCCCTCCAAAATGAAGAATTTCATAAACATTGGCCAAAATGGAGCATCCACTTCAAAACCACCTATATATCACAAGGCAGAACACATGGAGTAATACCATCTTTAATCTTACAATTTTGAAAAGAAAAATCTCCTATCCATTAAAATTATGACTGAAAGCAGCACCAAGGACGAAAGCCATAAAATTCACAAGCATCACACCCATGGTCCAAGTTTAGGTGACGCACCCAGACAATGGCAGGATGAAGTCACAAACTCCACACAGGAGAAGAAAATCCCAGAATCATTGCCAAGCTGACAGAAGAAAATTCTTTTCTAGCCCTAAACTGGGTGACTTGGATAAACACAACATATATGAGAACCTGTGCAGTACCATTAAACTGGGTTTAAGTGGCAGGATGCCCAACATCCCATCACTGGTTGCAAACAGTCCTTGATGTACCAGAGAATGGTAAAATTTTTTATAGGACAAAACTCAACTTTATAGTCCCAAAAAACAAGTTAAAATCAGACTCATCATTTAGCATCCTGCATTGTATTTTCTTTTGGCTGTTGTGTCGTATAACTGCCTTTATGAAAGCCAGCACAACCTTTACTCTCCACCAATCAACAAAGCATTCAGTGAATTTAAAACCAACTTTCAATTCATCATCCTTGGGAGACTTAGACTGCATTTTATAATTTCTTCCAATACATATTATCTTATGAAGAGAATGAATGTTTCCTGAACTGACATTATAATTAAAACACTCCCTATAACATAATTGTAAATGATGTATCTTAGTTTCAGTTGTGAAACTGATAAAAATTTACTACTAAAAATACATATCAGCTAAAGTTAAATTTAAATATAACAGACACCAGACCTCTGGAAATGGTTTAAATATACAAACACATCATGATGCAACTGGCATGAAATAAACCTTGTTAAATGGAAGTTGAGACAGGTCAAGGATTTACTTGGATGATACCAGGCTCAGAAAGAGATGTCTGTTTTCACAACACTGCCTAACACTGGAACTCTGAGTTACCTTACATTAGTGATCTCCCTCCTCATCTTCAGTAATTACACTGATACAATGCAAGTATAGTACATCCCAAAAGACCTTCAGCGGTGCTTTTATTACACAAAAATACACAATTAATAAAAAAAATTACTTTGCTTATTTTACTCATTCCCACTGCAGGCTATTTCCAACCCAGAATAAGAATTGTTGTTTGTGTTGGGGGAGTGCAAAGTAAGTACTCCAAGAGCTACAGTGAAGGGATATTCAGAAGTGGTTCATATCTTGCAGTCCATTTTGCCACTGAAAACTCTGACAGCTGAGGTGGAAGAAATATGCATAAAGAGGCTTAAACAAGTCTGCAGTCTTTCTGGATTATGAATTGTTTCTATAGCATGCGACGGCCTTGTCGTATACACACAAATGCCAATAACCTCTGTTCAAAAGGAACAGTGATTTTGACAGAAAATTTGAAAGAAATTAAATAACCTGAAAAGCTCCAATGTTCTCAATGATGTGCATGGGAGAAAAGGCCAGCGAGAGGGAAATGGCAATGGCAAAGCACTGGATCTCTTGTTGCATTGGTTGTGCCAGGAACCGATACATTCAATGTCTATACAACTTGAAGAGCTAAACTTTTGGGAGGTAAACAAACGGCCCTGGACAGCACCTACCACTTTGTAGGCTGTGGTGCTACACCAGAGGCCTCCAGCCAGCATTGCTGTCACAGCCAGCACAGAAGGGCCAACAGAGAAATGACGGACCTGAGGAAGCTGGAGGACTGCACTCACCCTTCACTACACTGCACTAGTGAGACCACATCTGGAGTACTGTGTTCAGTTCTGGTCTCCCCAGTTCAAGAGGGACAGGGAAATACTA
>JAAGNO010003192.1:0-25618 GCA_033439905.1 Ceryle rudis | reverse complement strand
AAAAAAAAACCCAACAACCAAAAAACCAACCAACCAAAAACAAACAAACAAACAAAAAACCACCAAAAAACCACCAAAACAAAAAAACCACCCTGGGAGCTACATTGCAAGAACCAGAAAAAATGAAAGAACTGAAAACAACACTAAAAATATTTGCTCAAAAATATGGGCACCTCTCTCTTTCTACAAATTAGAGAAGGACTACTTTGCAACATTCCTCTTGCATTTTGTATGTTCCTATGCCCCCCTCTATGTCTACATTACCAGCTTTCTGGTTTTGATAAAGGAAGCACTAGTGTTTCATTATTCCTCTAATATGGCTATTTACACTACTTCAGTGCACTTGACTCTTACATATATTCTCCAGATTTAGTGAACACCTGATGTGCAATTTCATGTAAAAGTTTACAGGAATCATCTATAAATTCAGATACTTAGAAAACTAAGCCTTAAGTGCGACAGCAATGTTACTTAGTACCACGGCACAACGTGATGCTACGATGGGTTCCTGTTCCATTCTCAGGGCATAAAGAGCTCTCTCCCAGAATATTTCACTGTATTTAAGACTGAGAGCAAACAAGCTCCCTGCATTGCAAAACATTGACTTCAGTGGCTACTTTTCTGTCTGATGCAAGTGATGCCTCAAATAAATTGCTTCCCCACTCAATGGCAGTTCTAGTGTTAGAAAAGAATCAGTTTAGGATGAAGATCATTGGAATGCTAGTCCAGAAGCCACTTCCTGAAGTAATAAAGGTTTTGCAGCTGATGATGTATAAAGGATACTTACAAAGGCTAATACTGCAGAATACCAACCCAAGAAACAACAAGCTTACCTCTCTTATCTAGTTCTTATTATAATTGATCCCACTTAATCACATTTGGGATGAGCTCAATTGCTTAGCTGATTGTGTCTGTGGAAAGCTGATAGCATTTCACATCAACCTTCTATCTGACAAACTGCTTAAAACAGCTCCTGGCATAACAAAAACCAGAGCAGCCTGCCTAAATCTATCAAGGAGACATGAAGCTGATGAGCTACTCTTCTTTTAGACGTCATACAAGATCTCTGCTTTCAGAAGCAGCAATTCTTCCTTTGAGTCACAAAAGAAAACTATTGCTTACAGAAAGAGGTACCACCTAGGGATGGAGATAGGCTAGTCTTTCTCGTTCAATTGGTTGTTGTGACACTTCTGTCAGGCCTCTGCATGCAAATGTTATTTTCTAAAGCCACCACCCCACACCTCAGAGCAACGGACAGGAGGAAGGAAACTGTGCCATCTTGGGAAGTTTGAATTCATCCTCTCCTTAGCCAAGTCACCTTTACGTGGAAATATGACAACAAGAGCCATGGCACAGAAAAATGTGATTGGAAATAGAATTCTAAACACACAACTCATGTTTACATAAAGTAAAATTTGGTGGAAGGCAAAGATACTACCCTGGACAGCACTGAGGTGTCAGGAGTCCAAAAGGGCCCTCAAGACCAATTAGCCAATGCTCAGATGATGAAATATCTTGCATGTCATAAGCTACTCCATATATGGAAAGCATACAAAGCATGGCTTTCAGGTATTTGGGGTGCGAGCACCTGCCTCAGGATTCTGGGAAGGCTGACAAATAATTCAGCTGGGGTTTTTTTTTGTTTTTTTTTTTTCCAGTCCGTTTGCCCAGACAGTAAATCCAGACACAAGGCCACTGCACAAGTGAATTTCTGCCTAGAGTACAGCCCAGAGCTTTGAAACTTTGATAAAAATCCCATCACAAGGTCAAAAATAATCCTGCTCATTTGACAGCATCTCTGAGTCAATGCAAAGTGCAATGAGGGAGCACAGGGGGAAACATCACTGTCAGCCAGCTTCCTTTACACTGGGGTAATGACTCCATTTAGGTCAAGTAAGCAGAAGTCATTCCTGAGTTTCTAAAGCAGGTAAAAGTGAAACCAAATCCACAGAGAAAGTGTACTTCTTGAATAAGCTGCTTTTCTTTTTCCTTTTTTTTTTTTTTTTAAACACTCCTCAAGAGTGGAGCTGCCCTTTGAAGTGAGATGTTACACAAGTTCCTTTCATCTTTTCAATTCATTTATTTTCATCTAATTAAAAAGTACAATAATACAGAGAGGTCCTTGGTATGCATTTAAAAGTAGTTCATTCAGATCCCATTTTTCACCTCTTAGTAATATTCTATATCACTGCCACATGAAACAACTGCCTTGGCAAATTTCAGTTTTGCATTTTATACATTTACTTGTTTATTCTAAGTTGACATTTGCCTGAATTCCAATAGCATCAAGGGTACACAGTGTTAAGTTTATGGCTGTAGGAACAGACTGTTTCCAGTCACATTTGTGTTCTTAGGGTAGTAATTGCCATCTCTAATATTAGCAGGGGAACAGATCTTAATTGGTCTCACTCCTTTCCAACATCAAAACCCAACATTTGCAAAAGGAGCTATATTTGTTTTGCTTTTCTTTAACTTAAAATACATCATTACCAGTCTGTGAAACCTTTAGGGCCCTGATCTGCTCTTTAGCATATCAGCTCCTCCTGAGATTAAATTCTCAGGCACCTTTCTAGGGTGTTTGGGGCTCTCCAGAGGACACACTCCCCTTGGGCTGGCTTTGTCTCTGACAGATGGTGCCCTTTGTTTTTACCAATTTGCTAGGTCTCGATATTAGTCACTTTCTTAACTGGGTGAAACCCTGGTCACCAGCAGCTGAATTTTAAGGCAGCATCATACAAGACCAAGCATTTATCTGCAGGCTTTTTGTCCTCTACCAATAAAACCTTTGGAACAAGATAAGATCTCCCTAACCCTGGGTGCACACTACTCTCTTTGGACTAAGTATCTTTGTTTCACATGGTGGATGTCACTGAAGCAAGTAAATAAAATTAGGAGATAGCTTGATGTAAGGGGCACGTATGCTATCATTAAACAATGCTTTCATAACAGTCTAATTTTGGTGTAACTGCCTGCGCAGGAGCATGCTACAGTAAGCCAAGAATTTAAATGCTAGGAGGGCAGTAATAAATTATAGACCTCTGAATAAGAAACCTACTCTCACTACTTCAGCAAGTCCTTTTTACCTCTGTCAGTGGCACATTACACATTCATGAGCAATGATTGTTTCTCACACAAAGAAAGGAGAATACTTACCCAGTGCTGAATAACTGCCACTTGTGGAGGAGAAAACGGAATGAATAAATCAATCTGGTTTTATTTATCAAATGTCCCTGTGAATCTCGCACTATTGTTCAACTTGGTGAACTTCTAACTGGTAACTTTGCTCGCTACCTACATCTATAAAATCTTCCCCTTTTGTATTGAAAGATCAGTTCCTCAGGACTCTGCCCTTCAGTAAAAATCACACTTCTGACAATTATGCATCACAGTTACATTCAGCTGTATGCAATTTTAAAATAAAATTAGATTTCTCCTTCTAATATAATTTTTACAACTAACAGTTTACAATATGTTTTAAAACAATATTTATTAGAGCTTTGCCCATAATCATTCAAATCACACACCAATGAGTTATATCTCAGGGATAGCATACTCCCCCCAACAGCCGCAACATGGACCCTCACAATAAACAATAACAACACTACTTCCCCGCCCCCGAAGAGTCCTTGGTCATAACAAATCCCGCATCTCATTTGTCACTGTCCAGAGGTTCCCTTCCAAACACACAAAACAGGCCAGTGTGGTTTCATTGCATTGACAGGGTGGAGGGGGAGAAACAAAATACAGAGGGATATTTTGTTGAGGTATATTAAATTTAAGTCTTTGGGAACGTGAGGTCTGCTTGTTAACCAGCCTCAAAGAATAATATGCTTAACTACCAGCTAGTTAACTTGAAATTTATATACATTCAATTTAAGTTTCAACTTATTAATGTCAACAAGAACTCCATTAAGGTGCAATTCAGTGTAAGTGTATTGCAAATGATTTCTGTATCTGTCTATCTAACATTTGATATACATTATTCTCCCATGATTAAATATCAATAATCCAAACGTTCACACCTCTGCTTCCCATGGGAAGGTAATATCCAAATGTAACCCCAAGTAATAGTTAAACTGAGCAATTTGCAAAGTGTCATTGCATAAACTGTTCGCTGATCATAATAAAAAAATCATTACTAAAAATTCAAAGTCCTTTTTTGGTTTTTCTCCTTTGGAGGAAAGACAGGATGAAAGACATTCTGGACATAAATTTTTCATAGGCAATAATCTGACCAGCTGTAATTATTTGTCCATTTTCAGTATAAACATGTTTGTTTAACTGTTTATTTCCTCATGAAGACTGAGATGCAATCTTTCATCTTTAAACAGGTGCATTTGGGGATAAAGAATAACTTTGTAATGAACTGCTAAAGACAAATTGATTTACAATTTGGCAGGTAAAAAATGCTTCACTTGAACATGAATTCATACTTAAAAATCCAGACATAAAAATACCACTGTCTAATCATGTGTGCCAGTGAGGCAGATTCAGATCAATGACCTCGGATAATGCTAGCAGGAACTTATCCTCAGACAAGAGAAAAATCCTTGCGATTGCTTTCCAATGGGTGGCCTCCATTCTACAGAAAGGTCTCTGCCTCAAAGCAGGGGTTACTGCAATGCATAAACCTTATTTCCACTGCAGACAAAAGTGAATCCAGCAGCACTTCTAAACACTTTATTTCCTCAGTTGGCTGGGGGCTGGGCAGGAAAAGACTCCTCTGATCTCTTTGAGAAAGCTTCCCTCTCTAGCAATAAAAATTCTTGCAGACCTATTTTTCAGAGACAATGTGTACTCAAGATTAGCAGAATCCACTGGCAGCTGTGAATAAAAACAGGTTCTTCACCGCTTAAGCCCATCAAGTTAAACCATTCCACGTTAAGCTACCACCTGGGGCAGATCTGTTCTTCCTTCCTGGCAACCTGAAAAGTAACTTAAAGAATTTCAAACGTTGGTACTGTCAGTAAGACAGACACTCAAAACATGCTCATGATCATGAAAGAACTGGTCAGGCTAGATCAATAGGCTGAGACCAGTTGTATGAGATTTAACTGCACAGAATCTCCTCACATACTAGGTCTTGCTAAATCACAGTCAATCTTCAGGTCCATACCTATTTCCACTGGAAACCAGGGAAGTGCTGAAGGCATCACAGGCCAGCTGAACTCTGAACCACACCGGCAGCTGTCTTCCCGGGATACTGCACTTTTTAGCGTCTTTCCACTCATCACCGACTCAAAATACTTCTTTATAAAGTGGAATGAGTATTAAGTGGATGTCAGAAGCTTTCATGCACATGCTGAGTATTTAACAGCTGTCAGCAAGAATATGAAGTGATCAGTGTTTGTTGTCTTTTACTTGTGATGCAAATGTGCATGTATGTAGAACTGCCTGTAGTTGGTGGCATATATACTACAAGTAGTAACAAGTAAGTACTAAGAAACTAAAATGAGATTAATGTATATGTACCAACAACACCCTTTGCATCCAGAAGGGCTGGCAGCTTGATAGGACTAGGAGTATTAAAGTACTATCATAAAAGAACCTAGGTTCAGAATAAACTCTGATTAGCTAGTTTGCATGTTGAGACCTTTGTGTTAACAGTAAAATCATCAAAGCAGAATGAGAAGAGACAAAACCAAGGAAGACTTCAGCTAATAAGGCATTCCAAAGTATACAGGCAATCTTTTTAGGCTTAAGGGGTGCAGTCAACTGACTTCCACAAGGGGGAAAAATTCTTTCTGGCCCACTCTCATGCTTAAAAAAAAAAATACATGGCAAGATACACTACACCAAACCAGGTGTATTGTGGCAACCAACTGTTTCAAAAAATTGAACTCTCAAAAGCAATACTGAATTAGAAAGTACTCCTAATTTCTCACTATTTTAAGTAGTCTGCAGCTTATACTGCAGAAAGTCAAGAACCATTTCCAGGCAATTGCCTTCCTTTTTGAAGCAGGGCAGTGATGGAGACCCTGGGAATATCATGTGCTCATGTTATAAAAAAAGGCAGCTGCTTTGGCTTTTGCAGGTGTCCTGGACCTGCACTGAAAAGGTCAGTAACTGGAGGAAGTTGTGGAGGTCTGAGTCCAGAAGAAAGAATCTTCTCAACTAACAGTTTCTTCAAGGAATCAGGAAAATTCTAGCATGTTACCTGGCATCACTGGTTCTTGAAGTAGGGAGTACGGACACGACTCTGGTTTTGACCAAAAAAAAAAAAAAGCACGAACCAAGCAGATGAAGAGCCAGTGAGGTAAAGAAATGGCACAGGGTTCGGAGTTGTGCATCAACAGAAATAAAAAAAAATATATTCGTGTAAGTCTTTGTTATGTAAGTAATATCACTCCAGCTATCATTCAAATAGAAAACAAGATAATGAGTGGTGAAAACAGCAGATATGTTTATAAGCTAAGACAAAGTACATGGGCTACAAAATGGAGGGATTAGAGCCTCTGTAGGACACTTGACTAATATGTGGCAGAAAAATAATCACAAATAGAAAACGTGCTAAAGAAAACACATAAAACAAAGAGAGGTGGTGATGAAGAAAACAGCAGTGCTTAGAATTGAAACCTCTTCATCAAGATGTTCAAAACAAGCAGGACTAGATGCTGAGATTCTACTGTGGGCTACATAGCTATGCAGCAAAAGTATTTTTTTGGGTAACAACAGATACTTTTCCATCACTCTTACAGAAATGAACACTCCTTAACTTTCCTACACGCAAAACCAAGATAACAGAAATGGTTGAATTCAATTATTCCTTAACAACAGGGACAAAACCTGCTACAAATAAAATAAGTATCTGAAAGATGGCTTTTACAAACAATTATACAATGCACAATGGAAGACTTTGACTGATAGAAACACTGGTCAGAGGGATTACAAGTTTACACAGAGTTTCTGGCGCAAACAGATAATCAACCTCAATTGAGGTTTTGAATGTGATCACAGCAAAATGAAACAGAAATGAAATTACTTGGTCAGAAAAATGGAAATAAAGTCATCAGATACTTAGATATAGAGAAGACCTAAAATTACTTGAAGTTGGGTATCAAAAAAGCATAGAATTTGCATCCCAAAAGAATTTAAAAATAAAGAAAATGAACTTTTAGAGGAAGCCTCCAGCAATAACCGGCACTAAAAAACACCAAACAAACAAACAAACAAAAAAAACCCCACCCCACAAAAAAAACTCTGAAGAGAGATTTTTAGCACTGTTTATGAAAGCTGACATAATTCAGAAAAAGTGCTGTTCAGCAGAGGAAGCTACTGTTGGAAAGACAGAAAGCACTGGATTAAAGTGAGAATTTCCAAGAGCCAAGCCCTGATAAAGAAAATTAAACTGAACAGCAAACTATTCTTTATATAAAATCAAATAAAAATATAAATAATATATAATAACACAATATATTATGAATTAGGGAATATAAAGAAAATTACAATGGTTGTTATATAAGAAGCAATGAGCTGGAAGAGGAAAAAGGGTCTGAAACCTAAATGAGTACTTGGCTTCAGATTTTAACAAAGACTGATGAAAAACATAGGTCAGGACAGGGTGACTCATGGCTGAAAGTGTGTGGAAAGTGTGAAAATTGAAGTTATTGCAACTGGTGTGGAAACTCTCTTCAATGATTTTAATGTACTTGAACACAGGCAGACAGACAAACTATGTCCCAGAATAGTAAGAAATTGGCATGAAAAACTCCCAAGTCCAATAATACAGGCCAGTAAACAAATTTGTCAAATGGGGAATGGAAAACTGAAAACACAATATTTCTACTGAAGAAAGGGAAACAGAATGATCCAGGCAACAACACATCTGTTAACTTGACCTCAGTGCTATGTACATCCTGAAAACAAGTTCTGAATGAAATGACAATTAAATGAGTAAATAAAAGCATGTTGAAATGCACCATGGATCGTGCCAATGGAAAAATCAAGCCCAGAGATGTTGCCATTTTAAGAGCACATTATTTTCTAGACAAAGGAAATGCAGAACTAATTTATCTGGATTTCAGTAAAACATTACCTCTAGTGCTGCATGAGAAGCTATTACAGAATAAGGAATATTAGAAGAGTGCTACAGCAGGCTAAGAAATTGTGCTGAAAGGGGAACTATTAAGCTAGGAAAGCATCACCTGTTTAGTTCCTCAAGCACTGGTTTTGGGACAAGTATCATTTTCGGCAGTCTCAGTAATGATCCTAGCATAAAAAGTAGGAATGTGAAGATAAAACAGGCTGTGGAAGTGAAATCTGCAGATTGTCAGTGCAGAATCTGGGGCTGTATATTATGTGTAGTAAGAAACAGCTAATGTTGAAAACCCTAAAAACAGAAACAAGTTTAAATGCGTAATATGCTATAAAGTATAAGTACATCATCATGCATAAACCCTATTAATGCAGTTAGGGATTACTGACATTAACTTCTGTCACAAACTGGAGAAGTGTCATCTGAAACATCAGCTTCATAAGTCGATCAGATCAGTTATCAGCCATCAGCATGACAGACAAGAAAATATGGTACAATTTACAGATAGAAAAGTATTAACACCATTAATAAAGGTCTGATAACATTTTTTTGCAGCATGCTGCATATGATGATCAGAGAAAAGGAAAGCTCATCTCATGAAAATGTTCATTTCACTTAGTATGGAAATTCAGTGCTAAGCAGAATTGCTCTTTGTAGGTCTAGAGATGGAAAAGGTGTGTAATAACCAGGGAGGAAAAAGAGCTACAGGAGAAAATGCAGCTAAATGACCAAACTGACCACAAGATAATACAGACTCCAAATTAGAAATCGTGAGTCCATCCAAGATACAAGTTTATAGAAGAGTTTTCCAGCAGGAGCATCAGGAACATGCCCTCCCTCCCCTGTGCCAAAGGTCTCCCCTGATTCTAAGCACTGGCTCAGTCTTCCTGTAAGGAAGGTCTCTGATGATTGTGGTGAGGAATTAATTTTATTTAGATTAGATGTTACAGAAATAAAAGGTGATCTCAACAGCTGCATGATTTTATAAAACTATTTTAACACAGCAAAAGTAGAAATTCCTACCTCCATGAATGTTTTGGGGTTTTTTTTTCCATGTAAAAGTACAGAAAATTTCTCTGTCTCAATCATACCAGACACAAAATCATTAAAAAAGGAAAATTGTACAGTGACATTGTAATACAAAATACTCATTGGGAAAACTCAAAATGCACCAATTCAGTAAGTCATCTGTTCGCTCTTCTCAATAAAAGCACTTTCAACATTCAGCTCTCAATGAGTGTTTAATCCTTCTGGTTGAAATGATATTGAGATTCTGTATATGCAATGGAGAGCGTACCAGCAAGTATAGGATAAAATGGTTGCATCCAAGTTTCATGAACTGCATCCCCCCCCCACCACAGAAAAACAGGTATGTTTCCCATTGAAAGCCCACCAGGGAAGAGTTTCTCATAGATCATTTTCCAATCAAAGACTAACCAGGGCTGAAATGAAACTAGTTACTCTTCCACTATTTCTAGTGTACCGCTCAGGTAGGTACAGTACCTAGATACTTCAGGGACATGCAGTCAGGTAACTGCGGTTTGTAAAATAAGAGGCGCTGAAGATGTCTGGTATGAGTAGAAATATCCAATATAAGAACCAGCTGAGGTTGCTCCAAATATAGTACTGCTTCTTTAGACTTGTTACTCGCTGGAGAGAACGAAGTGCGACAGAAAACAGGTAGCTCTGCAGGCAGGGAATTCCTCCGAGTGTAACAGTAATTGAAAGTATGCTTAGTACTATACAAATAATGAAGTACTTCGCAAAAACACAGTCTTAGGAAGACAGCAAACAAAGCAAAAAGAAAATTCACATTCATTGAGTTGACAGAGGTTCTGAATCGGCCAAAAGGCTGCCGCAGTGTTGCACCACAGTGTGTTGCACCACCGCTGCTGGTAAGCAGCACTCAGCATTGCTGCCTTCAGCTTGGCTGCCAGACTCTCAGATTTCCCAGTGCAAAGGAAAATAGCTTGCATTACCAGAATGGGAGCTCCCCAACAGCAGAGTGCGCCCCAGTGGAAAACAAATGTGAATTCGGAACATGGAGTTGCCATTCACAAATGCTGTATACAGTTTTTAGGGAACTACAGGAAACATAGTAGTATAAAGCCTAAAATAACACCCATCCAGTATTTTGTTGTTGAAGGAATCCATGATTTTAAATTTAGTTCAATACTAGTCTTTGTCAGAGAGCAGAAATCTGGGATTCATACTGCAGTCTCACAAGGTACAACCGGTAGGTCACTGCAAAGTTTTGCCTTCAAAACAAATATTCACAGAATGAATTCCAAACATATTTCAGATATTTTAATCTCTTAGTGTATGTGGAAAACTCCATACAAAACCTAGTAAGACTTGTCAGGCCATTCAGTATTTTGATATATCAGCTATACTTTTGGAAGACTTCTTTCCTCCACCCTCCCTTCCCCAAATATGTTAATGTTTGCTTTAGTGGATATAATTACTAAAAAAAATCCAGTTGAGATTAGATTTCACTTATAATTAATGATGAATGTGTCAAAGTATTATGATGTTGTTTATCACACTGCTTGCAATATAATTTAGTGTAATAATACTAAGACTTGCTATGTGACAGTTATTTAGCATTTAAGTCTTCTTAAGATGCTCTGCAGAGTATCCTGAATATTAACTATGGGAAGATTATTTTATACAAAAGCAGCTTCAGGCAAAATGTAGCGACAAGTTGCTAGAGCCCAGCAAAAGCTCTTAAATCTTGTGTCATCTACAAGCTGAAATATAATAATTAAATAATCTAGACATATTTAAAGCTAATGAGAAATCCAAAGGATAAAACTAAAAATTGACATTAATAGGGCAGCTTAACCATATAATAAAAAAACCCAGTCTTTGTTCTTTCTGATACAATTTCTGAACAGATATCTTCCTTTTCAATGTGTACGTACACACACAAGTCTGAAACCTAAGATCCCAGGGGGTGATGGAGAGGGGAAGTGACAACTTAGGATGCCATAGACAGACAGCTCAACATATTTCAAGGTAAATCTTAGCTGTCCCAGTTTGTGGGTTGGTTTTTCCTCTTTGTAGCTACTAAGTCAATATATTTTTTTTTTTTTCACCCCAGATGTTGTCTGAAGTCCTTCCTACTCTGAGGGGGTCCCCATTGTATATTCAGCTGTATGCTTATGAATCCTGTCACTGGCCTTAGGCCTTCTGCAACAAATGTGCAACCTTACTCTGAGCTGCTCTGTCATCTCAGATCCAAAAGGAAAGCAACAGTTCTACATGTGTTGTCTGTGATGTTTAAACCAAGATAACTGATTGATACATGTCTTTTTCCTGGAAATATCTGGCATGGAGGGAAACAACAAAGAGGATGTTCATTATTTCTGGAGGTAGTATGGTTAAAATGAAAAAGTTTTAATGCTCAAAGCCTAGTTGTGAGGTCTAGTTTAAAAGAAATTGTAGAAGTCTGTAGAAAATCTGCTCATTTTGGGTACTGTTTTCAAGTTGTGACGTGAAAACTGATATTTAAAGTTCAAACTTCACAATGGAAATTTGTTTATTTTGTTGTAATTTCTCACTGTGTCACAGCATTCTGTGCACATGTGACATGGCATGTACAATTTATCAACGTGCTGTAATTCCACCCTCCTAAACTCAAGTATACTTCAGGGACATGATTCTAGTCTCTTACTAAAAAGCACAGTTCTCCACAAATTCTTCTGAAAAGAAACCAAATACTAAAAGTGCTTATAGCTCAACTGAGACAAAAAAAAAAAAAAAATCCATGTAATCTGCCATTCTTGTAGGAAAAAAAAAAAAAAAATTCTAACCCATCATTATTTTAGTTAAAAAATTATGACAAAAATATTACTAACATCTTGTTGCTATGTCTGAACTGCAAAAAAACCCCTTTCCAGTTGCAACCTATTAAAGTAACTGATCATCTGGGTTTTCACAACAAGCATGTTCTCTAGATTTTAGCGTGTCTAGCAAACTAGCTCTTTTTAGGGTATTTTCAGAGAATCACAGAATGTCAGGGGTTAGAAAGGACCTCTAGAGATCATCTAGTCCAACCCCCCTGGCCAGAGCAGGAAAACCTAGATCAGGTCACACAGGAACATGTCCAGGTGGGTTTTGAATGTCTCTAGAGAAGGAGACTCTACAACACCCCTGGGCAGCCTGTTCCAGTTCTGCCACCTTCACCATGAAAAAGTTTCTTCTTATGTTTGCATGGAACCTCCTATGTTCCAGCTTGCACCCATTGCCCCTTGTCCTATCATTGGATGTCACTGAGAAGAGCCTGGCTCCACTCTCCTGAAACTCACCTTTTACATATTTATAAACATTAATGAGGTTACCCCTCATCTCCTCTTCTCCAAGCTAAAGAGACCCAGCTCCCTCAGCCTTTCCTCATATGAGAGATGTTCCACTCCCTCAATCATCATTGTGGTTCTGCACTGGGACTCTTTTGAGCAGTTCCCTGTCCTTCTTGAACTGAGGGGCCCAGAACTGGACACAATATTCCAGATGCAGCCTCACCAGGGCAGAGAGGGGCAGGAGAACCTCTCTCAACCTACTAACCACACCCCTTCTAATACACCCCAGGATGCCACTGGCCTTCTTGGCCACAAGGGCATATTGCTGGCTCATGGTCATCCTGCTGTTCACCAGGATCCCCAGGTCCCTTTACCCTGTGCTGCTTTCCAACAGGTCAGTCCCCAACCTACACTGATACCTGGGGTTGTTCTTTCCCAGATGCAAGACTTTACACTTGCCCTTGTTATGTTTCATTAATTTTTTTCCCGCCCAACTCTCCAGCCTGTCTAGGTCAATTTTCTGTCTAATACTGTATATTTTTTGAAGAAGAGATATACCTGATAATACGCCATCATGAACATTTTGCTTAATGCAGTTTTGCATTTACTAAAGTTTTTAAAGCTACATGTGTTATTGCAGAACCCATGTTTAATAAAACTTGACTAATGTTCAATTAGTTATCATAACACCTATTAAAATTCTAGTGTTCAAACTCACTGCAGCCATTTCAAAGGTTCCTTTGAGAAAACCAGAGTAGATTAGAGAAGTGAAGGAATTTTGAGAGGTTCATCATCTGATATTGGCATATCCATCATCACAAAAAGCTTGAAAAATATTAAGCTATGCAAAAAGTATCAGTATTTTCTACCACCGTGACCATAATAACAAATGCAAATGATGGAATAGACTGAAGATAATATTGATTATCTATAGAAATGGATATTGATTAGCCAGAGAGATCCTGTTAAAATTTGACTCTCAAGAAGCACTTGGCCCCATGCCCAGAGAGTCCGGCTACTAATTTACAGGGGAGCCCCAGAGCTTTTTGCAGTGTTGTAATGACACCCCTGCTAGCAGCAGCAAGCTCTATGGGCAAATATATCAAGGATTGTAATCAGAATTCGTTGACTCTTTCTCCCTCACATCCTCCTTACATTAGCAAGTAGATGTCACCAAGTAAAGTGTGTGTGCAGGTAGGCTGAGAAAGAGCACCATGCTGCTTGCTTCTGCTTATAGCACTGGTGTCTGCAGAGGCAGATGGTGCCCGACAGGTTTTCTGGAGAGATTGGCAGGGATACACACTGCTGGGTCCCATCACGGGATGTCCTTATGTAGTACTGGTGCCTATGTGCAAGTTTGTGTTAGTTCTTGCACCTTCCCTAGGTCCCAATAGGTTCCAGCTGCTTTGTTGCCTTTGCTTGCACTTCTTCCTCAAAAAGACTAGGGCTACCATTTCTAATTTAAATAAATACTTCTTCATCAATATTAAGGGAGTCATCTTGACTTCCTTACTTCCTTGCTTATGGGCAGATACATGGCACTTGGTTCAGCTTACAACCAAGCTAAATCCCTGCAAACCATCTATTGATGTGAAGAAATGTGACTTGAGTCATTTCAGATTTCTAATATACTCATAAGATACAGGTCCTCAATGTTTATCCTGATCAGAGGAAACTGGAGAATTTCCAAGCAGTTGCTCACAAGCACCTGCTCAGGAACACGTTCAACCATTCAACTCAGCCAGCTACTTTGCACCACTCTGCACAGTAGGTTGGCTCAATGCTGCTAGCTACAGTTAGCAGGTTATAAATCAATACCTTGTATCCTACCATGGACATTCCCATAAAGAGATTATAATAAAATACAAGCAATGTACATCAACCTACATGCACTTGTAAGTTTAATAATGTTTGCATGTTTTCCTCAGTCACTACTTAAAACCAAATCTGAGTGCAGCTCTGACTGACCTTTCTGCGGTACCCACACACAGAAGAGAAATACTGCTTTCCTGGTTTTTGGAAGTGAACTGGAGCTTAAAAAGAAAAGAGCTGCGGTTCCCATTTTGAGATATTATAGATTCTGTTTTCAAGTGCTGGCAATAGCTACTGTTCTACCAACTAACATCAGTGGTGGATTTCAGAATTTAACACGGGCTGGGGAAATAAAATTTGCAGGCACTTTCAAAAACTGTATTAAACAGCAAAGATACTTATCCTAGATTCAAACAAATAAAAATTTTATGGAGCTTGAAAAGGAAAGATGATCCAGATCTCTAAAATCCTAAGAATTTCCTTTAATCATAGGCTATTTTACTCCTTTGTGGAGTCAAAGTACACTACCAGATTGCATACTGAATAATGAACAGTAAGTAATCAGTATTATGTACATCTAAGATGCAAAACTGCACAGAGAGACTGTCTAAGACCAGGATTTCACCTGGAATAGGACAAGAATGCTCTAAAGTGAGTAGAGAAAGAGAAAAAATTTAGTCCCAGAGTCTGTGAAAAGCACAATTAACATGACTGTTTAACATGTAAGTATCAAGGGACTATCTGAAGGCAACATAAAGAAGACACCAAATAAAAACCATTATAAACAACAATACCACCATACAGGCTGTGCTGTACTTAGCCTCTCTTGTCAGCAAAACTCTGTACCCTTTGAGAGGCATGTGACCAAGTAACATGGTCTTGTTAACATCAGTTGAGTACTTCCTGTCAGAAGCAGCAGCAATGGAGCACCACAGAGCATTTCTTAATATGTAAGATGAAAATCAAACAGTGCTTTGTTTTCTACACTGCTTATCCTTTATCTAAAGGGCTGATGAGTCCTTCCAAAGCAAAACAGTGCAAGTGCAGTTCTTGGGAACAGCAGGTACGTACACCCGGCTCTAAGCAAACAGAGCAAGTTAGCACATCCTGGGTGTTCAACCTCCTGAAGTGTTTTGATACATACTGATGAGCCCACAGCTAACATTTATGCTAAATAAGGGCCAAGTCTTTGCATCGTTCCCTCTTGGAGACACTGGGTCCTCACTCAAAGTTCTAGAAGACTTCTCTGGAAAAGCATTTGCTGTGTTTAATCAATCCAGTGGCCATATATCTCTCTTACTGCATAAGTACAAACAACTCTGTTTGCCCAGGTATCAATAATTTATATTTAAGGAAGCAGCATTGTTAGAAGTAAACAGCCTCTCTAACCTAAGAGAAGATAAACTCCACATAAGGAAAAAAATCTTCACTAGGACACTGCTTTGAAGTTGAACGAGCTAAACTGCATTATTTTCCAGTAAGAAAACATGCTGATAAAACTCTTAATTTAAGCAAAATATGTCATAAAGGACAGAAATTCCATGTTTACTTCCAACACAGCCATCTAAAATCTCATTCTTCACCAATGAGCACATTATGGTAAGAGGAGGTTAGAGATAAACTAAATTGAATATAGCGTAATTACATATAATTGTAATTGTACTGGTAATTATTTTTCTTAATTTGAGGCTTTATCAAATGGATGAGGAAATATTTATAATGTAATTGTTATGCACACTGGCATAATCGTAATTCATACTGCAAATACAGGGCATTCTCTAAAGCTTTTCTTAAGAGTCAAGTATAATCAGGGGATTGCAAAACAAAACCACAAAAACAATGGAGCGAAAAAAGAATAATGAGTCAACATTTCATTGGGATAATCTTACAAGGAAGATCATAAAAATGTAATTTATGAAAAAAAGCCTGCAAAACTGTCACAAGTATTTAGTCTGAATGTCAACATTTTCTACCAATGCAGGGTTTCTGCAAACAGGATTATTACTGATGCATCTCATATATGCCAAGAAGGTCTTATTCTCTTAGGATGATGCTATAAGGCAATGCTAAAAGGGAAAAGACAAACTTTGAACTTTTCAGTCATAAAGAAATTCTCATTTTAAATGGTAATCAAATTGCCAGGATGAAAAGGATTTGAGGTTTTATCACTCTGTTGACTTTATTTTCCCCACAAACAGGGAAGTAATTGAAATAAAAATATTAAGACAGAATGTTGGAAATAGTACAAGGTAACACTGTCTTCTTAGATCTGCCCAGAGACTACAAGAAGACCCAGCAGGGACCTGAATTGCTAAACCTAATTGGGTCTGTCTAGATATGTACATTATTAAATAAATAAAGAAAACATGACAGACACTATGCCTCACTGAATTTTAGTTGCCTGATGTGGCAGAATCAAGTTCATCTTTGAGTGTAAGATGCTGTCTAAAAATCAATCACTAACCTGAACAGTGTTCACTTACACTAGCTATATTGAAATATATAAAAAAAAAAAAACCAAACCCCAAAAACAACAACCAAAAAGCAGCACCATAGTTTAAAATTATACTGTTAACTGTATTGGTTTTCCTCCTATTAGGATTAGGGTTTATTGAGAAGTATATTATAAAGGAGATTATCTTTCTTTTACTGTGCATTTTAGCTTAATGTCATGCAAAGACTGACAAAAAAGTCTTTTTTTTCCCCTCTACAAACTGAAACAGATGCTAAGGACATTTTCCCCTATGGAAATCAGACAAATGGTACTGTCACTGGCTTTCTTTTTTTTTTTCCTGCAGATCTGTAATGCATATAGTAATTATATCACCACGGGGTGTCAAATCACTGTGGTATATGAAGCCAGAAGTCTCTGTTGCAATTGATAACTATATATTCCAGTACAAATGAAGTTGTACCATGCTTTCTTCTAAATTCAAGAACCAAATTTCATCCCTACAAGAAAGCGATTCCCTAGAAATGCAACTCTGTTAGAATTCTAGTTTTGGTTTAGGAAGTGGGCAAGAAGCAGAAGTCTTGCCCACTAATGGTCTGCACGTCTATTTATTTTCAGTGGAGCACCAGCAAACACTGTCTGATTTAATTGTGTCAAAAACTTCTAAGGCAAGTTTTATAAAGAGAGGTAAACAGATTGCCCAACTGTAGCAGTTGGCCCCAAAATGAGGTTGCAGCAATTGATAAGCCTTGCCTCACTTACATTTTAAACTACTGTGACTACAACCATTCCCATGCCCTTGGAGTCTCAGGGGCAAGTATTTGGCTGAACACTTCTGATTACAGCACCATGCACAGCCTGGACCACAAAAGCAGGCTTAAAACCTGCTACTCTGCTGCTCCTGAAATGAAAGCACCTGGGTTCAAACCTGTTTGGGGTTTGGCCTTGCACCTAAATGAGAATTTTGGATTAGGTAACTTATCATGGATTTAGGTTTTCAATGGAAATTCAGTGGGCACAAGAACAGTGTGAATAATCTCATATTAACACTTCAAAAGAGCAGCGTATGACTGGAAAATCATCTGCCTGAAATTAAGTCAATAACCAGCTATTAATACAGAAAGAGGTAAGATCCACATTACTTAATCTGAGGTCATCATCACTCAAAGACTTTTGAATCACAAGGATCCCTAAAACAGTCAAGCCATGACAACATTACTGAGTTGATACGTCAGTGTTTTCTATACCATCAACCTCTCCCAATGTTTTCTAAACTTTAATCTGTAGCTGTAATCAATACACACCTCAGCACATCCCAGAGAAAAGCTGAGGAGACATGGCTTCTAATTTTACCTTCTGTACAGGTAAGTCTACAGACATGCTGACAGCAAGGCAGGGCAAATTGGCCAGAGGAATTAGAAATAGTTATGAAGACAGTACTGTAGTGATCGCTCACCCTCTGACTGCTCAGACCGAGCAGTCTGCGTGCCAGGTCACTGCCCAAGTTGCTGTTCTGTCAGCCAGAATTCCAAGACAAAGGCTGTAAAATGGGGCTTACGCACCGGACCACGCAGCACCAAAAATTAACCTGTCAGGAGGCACGGGATCCTGCACCTCTGTTACTCTGGATATTAGCTACAGGCTTTGATCTCCGCTAGGTTGGGAGGAAGAAGAGTGCACAAATTAAGCTGGAGGAAAAAAATATTTGTCATGCAATATGACATATCCATCCTGATGGCTTAGATGTTTGGTCACTAATTCTGTGAAAAAAGCTCCCTAGTGGCATACTCTCCTTCTTGGTTTTGTACATACAGCTTTCCTTTCTGTACGTGTCATTTGCACCTTGAAAATGTGTTGACTGCAATTTGTGGACATAAATATAGCGAGTGAATACTATTCTTCCCCCACCCCCTTCAGGACACCCACACGAGAGCAAATTTGACAGGCTTAAAGTACTTTCACACCTTTTTGATATGCCACTATAGATCAAAAAGTATCAGTACGAATCATGGCATTTAACAACATTGGGCTTTCCTTGTTAAATTCTTTGTGTATCCGAGGAAAAAAAGTTACAGAAATGTTAAATTAATGGATTATTAATCTTTAACTTGGGAAAACAAGAGAGAAGAGAAATTTACTTAAATAAGATGTTCTGCTGAGAATTCTTATGATCGTATAAATTTTTAACATTCCTGCAGCCATTTAAATAGCTGAAGGTAGGCCTCGTTGGCTGTTATAACTGCTTCATTAACTACAAAATGATCTCTTCAAGATTCACATTCCCCCCTTTAGCTCATAATTTAAATAAACCAGAATAGGATAAGAAATCTTCCTTTATCTTTGACTCACAGCTCTGATTGCCAAGCATTTGTGTTCATCAGACAGGAAGGGAGATTAAATGAGAACTCATTCTGTACTCCCTGCATAGGAGAAGTATGTCTTAATTTACATTTTCTTGCACATGGAGAACCGAAATAAAACCCATATTTGCTCTACTTTAACCACAGTTATACTGTAAGTTTGATTTGTCAAATAATCTGAATTTCTGAAAATTTCATGTAGTTCATCTTAAAAGGTAGCAAGCACATCCACTAAGGTACGCACTCTGTCACATTAAGGATTTGGTGAGAATGATAAGAGCATGCAGGTATTAAGAGAAATTTTTCGGGAACGCAAAATGAATAAATCCACGTTCCTATACACATTTCATATAAATGAAGACTGCAGGTGTGTTCATACTGTGGACGTTAATTTTCATATACTTTGTTCCATAATAGAAGGATTTACAGAAAATAGGATGCCTGCTACAAACTGGCACACTAACAACTTCAGAGATCATTCTGTAACAAGGGGAGCATGGCATGGTTTGATTCACATTTTGTATAGAAGCTGAAACCATTCAGATGTCGTCTTGGGTGGAGCTAAGGTTTTACATCAGTTCCATTAATGTTTACCTGTGCTCTGTTGTGAACTTACATAAGCAACAGTTTAAAAAATACAAACAAGAAAATGATGAAGATGCTCAGCCTTCCTGGAAATGCAATCATGTTATTAACATAAAATTGGCTTCATTATATCCTATTATTTAAAACATTTTGCATGCTAAGTCCTTTAACAAGTTCTGGTTAGCTACACCACACCATTTCATCCTCACTAACATTTAAAGTTGCACCTTGAATCTCTCTGTGTAAAACTCATCATAAAACCACCACCTGGCAACAGAGAACCGGGAGAGTACAGCTGCATGAACCTGTTACATCTAGAACATACACTTCCATGTGTCAAAACCTGCAGGGAGGAATTTTCCCATAGTTATCTGTCTACTGGTAAATCAACTACAGTTTCTTGCTTATGTGTGTCCTGGTATATTTTCTCATGTAAAAAATCCCAAATTCTTTAGAAAAATGTCAACTTTAGTGCATGGTCCCATTTGTTTGTTTGCTTTTTGTTGATGTAATTTAATCATCACATACATTAAATGCAAAGAGTGTAATTCTTATGAAGAATTAGAGGGGTGGTTTTCCTGCTCATCCCCAATTCTGAGGAAATCTGCCCAGGAAAATCAACTAGAAATGTCTAGATAGAGAATCAGTGAGAATTCATGTATTTTTAAAGTCGATTTAAATGATTAAAAGGGATTAAATTTGACATACAGAACATAATCAGAGGTCTCCTGTTGAGTCCAACAGGAGATGAATTGGGCCAACAGGCCTCTACGCATCAGTTCTGTCACTCTCCTCCTGAAAAACTTGGTTGGTCTCTTCTCCCAAGTAACAAGCGATAGGACAAGAGGAAACAGGAAAAGGCCTCAAGCTGCACCAGGGTAGGTTTAGACTGGACATTAGGAAAAACTTCTTCAGGGAAAGGGTTGTAAAGCCCTGTAAAAGGCTGCCTAGGGAAGTGGTTGAGTCACCATTCCTGGAGGTATTTAAAAGACATGTAGGTGTGGTGCTGTGGGACATGGTTTAGTGGTGACCCGGCAGCTCTGGGTTAATGGTTGGACTCTGTGATCTTAAAGGTCTCTTCCAACCAAAACGATTCTGTGATTCTAGGATTCTAAGTTACATGTAAATTAAAGGAGAATTATGAAGTTTCAATCAAATATTCTCTTTTGACTGAAAGATGTCAGCCTTTTACATTAAGAAGTCACTTACAGTGATTGTTTTCCATGAATTATTTGCATTTCAGTGAAACAGCAGTCAAAATTTCAACAAATGACTTTAATAACACATTTCAGAAAAAGTACCATGTCAAACTTGCGAGATTTTGGCAACTTCAGAAAATAATTTTTTAAAAGGAAGTGAAACATGTTGTTATTTGTGGAATATTTAATACCTTCAGAAAGATGGTCACATGTTTTCAGTACAATACAGAATCATCTGAAAAAACTGATATCTAATTACTTAGATTATGGGTAGGAATCTTTGTCAAGCAACAGTCCTATAGCATTATTCAGTATGACTCTGCAGAATAAGATTTTCAATATAGGAAGAACAGTTTAAGATGAATATGTATTAAAATAACTGTGAGCAAATATCTGAGCTTGAATAAAAAAGCAAATTTCTGAAAGATAGATTTTGTATGTAACATCTACAAACTTCCAGAACCCTCTGCGTAATTCAGAGGAGCACTTATACTTCATGGAAAGCAAAGTGATTTTTAGAATGTCCACCTGATCCAGTCATACTAACACAAATGTGAGGAGAGGATAGTTCTATTTAAGTTGGAAAGTATCTACAACACGTAGCCCAACTGCCTGACTAAATCAGAGCTGACCAAAAGCAAAAGCAGGTTATTGAGGGCATTGTCCAAATGCCTCTTAAACACTGACAGACTCTGGGTGTTAACCACCTCTCTAAGAAACCTGTTCCAGTGTTTGACTACCCTCTCAGTAAGGAAATGTTTCCTCCTATCTACTTTGAGCCTCCCTTGATGCAGCTTTGAACCATTCCCACATGTTCTGTCCCTGGATCTCAGGGAGGAGAACTCAACACCTCCCTTTCCCCCTCCTCAGGAAGCTGAAGAGAGCAATGAGGTCACCCCTCAACCTCCTTTTCTCCAAACTAAACAAAACCAAAGTCCTTAGCCTCTCCTCACACGGCATGCCTTCCTGCCCTTTCACCAACTTTGTTGCCCTCCTTGGGATGCGTTCAAGGACCATTACATCCACCTTAAATTGTGGGACCCGGGACTGCACACAGTACTCAAAGGAAGGCTGCACCAACACTGAATACAGTGGGACAATCACCTCTCTTGACCAGCTGGCTATGCTGTGTTTGATGTACCCCAGATGTAGTTTGCCCTTCTGGCTGCCAGGGCACACTGCTGACTCACCTGAAGCCTACTGTCACCCAGCACTGCCAAATAAATCCCTTCTGCAGTGCTGCTCTTCAGCCACTCCTCTCCCGATTTACACCAGTGCCCACCACTACTCTGTCCCAGGTGCAAAATCCAGCATTAGGACTCGTTAAATCTCATCCCACTAAACATTGCCCAATGCTCCGGTCTATCTAGATCCCCCTGGCATCTTGTCCTTCAAGAGAGTCAAAAGCATCTTCCAGTTTGGTATCATCAGCAAACTTACTAACGATGCACTCAAGTCCTTCATCTAGATTGTTGATAAATACATTGAACAGCAGTGGCCCTGGAACTGAACCCTGAGGAACACTGCTGGTGACTGGTTGCCAGCCAGAGTAGCCCCATTCACTACCACCCTTTGAGCCTGCCTTTCTTCACCCAGAGCACTGTGAACATGCACATCCCACAGCTGGACAAGGTGTCCTGGAGGATGCTGTGAGGGACAGTGTCAAGTCTTGCTAAAATCCAGTAAAAGTACAGCCACCACCTTCCCTTCATCCACTAGGCAGGTAATCTTATCACGGAAGGATATCAAATTAGTTACATGGTACTTGTCCTTTGTGAACCCATGCTGGCTGTGCCCAATGACTGCATTATTCTTTATCCTTGTTCAGCCAAACTGGCCTTCTGTCCCCCTTGCTTGACTTACAACACAGTGGAATTGCCTGCTCCTGTGCTTCTGAAAGGTGCTTCTCACAACAATGAATGGCTAAATACGAGGAGACTGTTTCCTACTCAGATGTGCAATATCTAAAAGAGACAGAGCTACAGCTAAGTTTATGATACTCAACAAAGCAACGTACAGCATCCTTATTTTCTTCTACAAACTAAACTCTAATATTCAGACCATTGAACTGAAAATGCTAATGTCTCACTGCATTACTGGTGCTTTCTGAATTATGCTATCAGTCAAATCAGCATGAAATCTTTTTCTTTAAAAGAAAGAACAGGCTCATGTGTAAGCATCTGATGTGTAAAACCTTATTTTGAAAGATTTCTGTCACACAGAGATGTCATTTGAACTATACTAGAACAGAGTAGTCAAGATGACACTAAGGAAATGTTACAAGTTATTATCAGTAAAAGATGATTAGAGATAATTTGGTCTCCACATACTGTTACTCCACAGTGAAGGATTATATTGCTCATGTGCATACGCATGCTTTGTTTAATTTGGTAAAAGTTCATGCAAAGTTTATTTTCTCTTTCTCAAGACAAAGTCAGAAAAATTAAGCCTAACAATGACTCTGCCTCTTTATTTTGATACAGTCCTTCTAACCTAACCCATTATGAGGAAATAGAGGAAAAATGTATATACACAACAAAGAAGCCTTAAACATAATCTGACATGAACAACAAACTCCTTTAATACTGATGAGGACTTCAAAGCAGCTGCCTTCATTTGTATACTGACAGCAGAAAAACTTTTTTTGAAAAAGTAATTCCTTTGTAGGAAGGGTTAACTGGGTTACTGTTACTTAGCATTCACTTATTGTTTTGCCCAAGAAGGCAGACCGTGGTAAATCTGTCACTGATAAAAGGAGTGTGCCATTTTTCCTCACTTAAACTGGTCATGTATTAGTGTAGCTAACTTAAGATCAACCAAGACACCTCAAATTTAGGTCAGACTCAGTGATAAGAAGAGTTAGATTCATACCAGCCACCATTTACGAGTGGATCTTATGAAGAAAATCTATAAAATCTGTACTGCTGAACTTAAACTGTTGCCATCAGCAGCAATCAACAAAATAAAATAAAAACCTGAAAACATAACTGCAAAATGTCTGCCATAAAGTATGAAATAGGAGGTACAATCCTTTCATCATAAGTACTTTCCCTGCTATAACTCTAAAACTTTTTATCATATAATTCACCAAAAATAAAACTATTACAATCATTTGACACAGTTATTAAGCCGTAGCAGATGTTATTTGATAATATAAATGCCTAGATATGGAAAAAGTAGATTATAATAATGCTAGAGAATCCCTCTGAATTTTTTAATTGAACATGAACAGACTGAAATGTGACAGCCAAGTGTTTAATCAAATCTGAGTATTTCATGTTTTGGAAACCGTCAAAGAGACTGTAAAAACTTTTTTTTTTTTTTTCTCCTCAAGAGCATCAATATTTTCCTTTTTCTACTGAATTAAATACATTTGAGAAGCCTGTAGATGTTGCTTTCACAAGTTCCCAAGAGCACAACCGCCAGATGCACTCCTGCATATATTTGACTAGTAAGAAGATGGAAAAAATAACCCCAATAAACACAACCCTGTGCTTGTACTTGTAATCTTCAAATACTACCCTGAGTGGTATCATCGAAACATTTAAACTACTCTGTTTCTCTCTCTTTTCTCTCTTTTTCCCCAATAGGAAGCTAGTGACCACTAAACTTTTTTAAAAAGTAGCTCTCTGTAGTTTAGCTATAAATAAAGTATAAAAGAATACGGGTATCACATAAGAAGTCACATAATCTGAGTCATTAGATTTAAGATGGGTTTGTGAGTCTTCTGCAATTAACAAGCAAACCTTTATGGGCATCTCAGCTTGCTCTCTTTCATTCTGACTTTAGACTGCAAAATTGTATCCTTCTCTTAAATGATAAGATTTATCTTTGATGATACTGACAAGAGTAAGTCTGATCAAGAATCCCTTTCAAAAAGATTCTAGAGCAAGATTCAGAGTAGAAGTCGCTGGACTAGAAAAAAAATGTCAAGTAAAGATGAAGATCTTCTTTGAAACATCACATGATACATGGCTGCCGCAGGACACATGAAGGTCTCCTTTTGTGGATCCTTGATGGAGAGTTCATGGATCTTGAGGGATCTATGCACAACAGGCTTAAAGTGACTGATTTTTTAGCATTTTCTTCCTGCAAAGGGCAAGAACAGTTAAGCAAGAATGGTTCACACCAACTCATACTACACTACAGTACATTAGTATGTTATAGTAGAGGAGGTGCTTTGTCATTTGTGGTTGGGCATTTCCTGACATAACCTTAATATCAATTTCTATTAGAGAAGTACATTCTTTTTCATTGTAAAATGATTATTTCCATTAAGGATGAAATGTTAAAGGAAACAACCTATCCCCATCCCATTTTGGAAGAAGTAAATTTGAATTGCCTTCAGCCAGTAATTTTAATTGCCAGGCACTCCACCATGTCTCCCTCTGCCTCCTGCCCACTGAAAAGAATAACCCAAATCCAGACAAGTAGTAGGGAGAGAAAAGGGGAAGAAAGTATTTCCTAAGAGTTTGCTTCCAAAAGGATCCACACAGAAATACAGCACTGCAATTAGCATAAATCTATTCGGCTTGAAATAGAAACTGAAGTCCCTGTTAATGCTCAGAGAAGTTTCTGCACTAGAGATTGACCTAAACACAAACGATTTAGTCCTTTCCTGCACTGGAGAACAGACACCACTATTCCCCTCCACACCGCTTTCATTGCTCTGCGTTACTCTGTTTTAAACCCCAACTCACTACCTGTCCTAAAATCTAGAAGCTGTGCCTCATCACCATGCCACAGAAAGGCCTGGGTGGGTGATGCCCCCTCTCCCCCCCTCACCTTTCTTCCATTGTTTAAAGCCTTTCCTCTCTCCTCTCTTTTTTTTTAATTTTTGGATGTAGGTTTGATCACTGGGAATTAGTTACCTA
>JAAGNO010003191.1:96612-108675 GCA_033439905.1 Ceryle rudis | reverse complement strand
GGAAAGTCTCCAGAGCAGGAGACTCCACAGCCTCTCTGGGCAGCCTGTTCCAGGCTCTGTCACTCTCACAGGGAAGATGTTTCTCCTCATGCTGAGGTGGAACTTCCCATGTTTCAGTTTGTGCCCATTGCCCCTCGTCTGATCCCAGGGCAGCACTGAAAGGAGCTTGGCCCCTTCTGCTTGACCCCCACCCTGCAGAGATTTGTAACCATTCATCAGCTCCCCTCTCAGGCTTCTCTTCTCAAGGCTAAACAGCCCCAGGGCTCTCAGCCTTTCCCCATCAGAGAGATGTTCCAGTCTCTTCATCATCTTTGTACCTCCGTTGGACTCTCTCTAGTATTTCCCTGTCCTTCTTGAACTGAGGAGCCCAGAACTGGACACAGCACTCCAGATGTGGTCTCACTAGTACAGTGTAGAGGGGCAGGAGAACCTCCCTTGACCTGCTGGCCACACTCTTCCTTACACACCCCACGAAAATGGTCAATTTTAGCTCCTAGAATGACTCATCATAAAAAATTCCTTAGGGTGAAAGAAAATACTTAAACCAAAAGGCTGAACTTCAGTACTAGAATACAAAGTACTTCAAGCCTTTAAGGTTTATTGCATTCCCTGTCTAAAAGGCTTCTATTATGGTTATATACATATTTCAGGGCTTTGACTTTATTCATGAAACCAGAATCTCTCTCCCTTATAAATTCCATGTATAATAACGGACAGTAAAAGCACAAAACCTTTCTGAAGGAGGCCAACATATTCTTCTTGAGACCTTTGCACAGTAGAAAGGTTAAAAATATCAAATCTTCAATTTCTGCGAGAAGCTCAGCAAAACTTTGGTTGTGTCCATGCTATGCAAGCATCCAGCTTATAGAACCTTCCTCTTCTCTCCTGAGCTTCTCTTCAAGGCTGCATTTGCTTGGCATTGCCAAGCAAAGAGAGAAAGAAACAGCCCTGGCTTGGGTTCAGGTTAATGGTCACCAGGAGCTGCTGGCCTAAGCAGCTGGGCAGGGCCACAGCCAGGATAAACAACCCGACCAGCCAACGGGGTGGTTGCCACCCTATGACATCATGCCCCTATATAAGGGGAGGGCTGGGGTGCCTGCTTTCAACTTTCAGTGGTGCCAGAGCCTCGAGCACAGGTAGAGCCTCCTGGGTTTATCACTGGCTGCGTCTCTCGTGTCATCAGTGCTGGTGTTTCCTTCTCTTTCTGGTGTTCTATTAAACTGTCCTTATCTCAGCCCCTGGGCTCTCACCCTTTTCTTCCTCCCGATTCTCCTTCCCACCCCACGGGGGTGTTTGGTTTTGTTTGAAGTTTGGTTTTATTTGAAAATAGAACGGTTTTGCTGCTCAGAGAGAGAAGACAGTTGTCGAGCAGTACAACAAATACATTTTCAGGCACGATTGACGTTTCCCCAGGAAAAGTTACCTTGGTATCAGAACAGCTTCTGAACTGCACCTTTCTCCACGAGGGCAACATGTTTCCACAGATTAATTTCATTACAACTTGTTACCAAAAAAAAAAAAATAAACAATGCCTTAACATATTTATGTTCCTGGACCTCTGTTTTGTTTTGGGCTTCCCCCTCCCACCTTCTAAATTTATAAAGTACAAAGTAAACTGCAGCAAGAGAACTGCTGAATCAGTACCACTAGTCAAACTGAGTCAAGTGCCCTATCTAAGCCATTCATCTGCATCAAGTCCCTGTACTGGGTACAACTCCTTTTTACCACTGTACAAATGAAGAAGTACAATGCCACCTTTTTACTGAGAAAATAAAGAGCCAAACTATGAAACTTCCTCCTCTCACAACAAAGGGAACAGAGTACTGAGAAAGATGAAAAATAGGATATAAGAGCCCCCCCGAGAGATAACTAGGTATCTTCTCTCTGCCAACAAAAGCAAACACAAGTAGAGAGGTGTCTGTGGTGAGTCCACCTCCATCAGTGTCCTTGGCCTGAGTAACAGGGTCCACTGCTCCCCTCAAAGGGTGGGTACCAGGAGGAGCAAGCAAAGCATCTGGGGTTGCCTCCACAAGTGTGGATGGAAAGCTGTGGGGAATAGCTTGTCGATTTTAACCCCTAATAATCTCAACTTAGAAATTAATTTTCAGAGTCTGGAGACCATCTGGAGTTTCCCATTTCTGACCAAGGTTGTTTTGTTTTGTTTTTACCATCAATCCACAAAAAAAGCAACTCTCCCTCCCCTTTAAAAACTGT
The DNA here is from genome assembly GCA_033439905.1 of Ceryle rudis. NCBI lineage: Eukaryota > Metazoa > Chordata > Aves > Coraciiformes > Cerylidae > Ceryle > Ceryle rudis. The sequence goes on along the minus strand of JAAGNO010003191.1, from coordinate 106,461 downwards.
GTGTGCTACTTAGAAAAGCATTGAGGATCTAGATATATTGCTTATTTAGTACTAAAAAGCCTGGGGCAGAAAAGGTGAGATCCTATCTGTTACTATCAGGACTAATGTGAACCTCAACTTAGGACACCTTCACCAGAACGCAGCCCCCTTTCCAGTGCCTGCTGGAACCAGAGGTCTAAGAGTGGTCACAGCAGCGGACGAGGAGAATTTTGGTGGGAAATGCAAAATCTCAGATGAGGTCCCTGGATTCTCCGTGGCTGTGGGTGTCAGGCTTCACTGGCCAGAGGAGGAAATCTCTTTCCACTAAATAAATCCCAACCCAGTGATGCCACTAGAGGGAGAGCCGACCACATTTATTAACACTATAAAGCTACGTGGGGCTCAGTGATACCACTGGCTGGATGAGGGAGGTGGAGGCAAATAACCCAAACCCTTTGAGTCCATACAAAGACAACTCAAATTAAAAATAAAAAAAAATGATACAAACATATGTGTAGGCCAGATCACGTCAAGTATTTGGGAGAATGATAGAGATGAAAGTGGAGGGACTATAAATAGCTTTTCCACTGCTAGCAAGACCAGATTGAGTTATTACACTCCTAGCAAGTTATCTGTTGAGCAGTTCCTAAGCAGCCCAGCAACAATTGGGAGTTTCAGCATAGAAAAGCACTAGTTTGGAGATCACAGGAGCCTATTTCACTGCTTAATATTCCTCCATGATTGAAAGGTGGGTTTTTTTCCTGCTAACCTAAACATTTCTCAGAGTAATTTAAGCTCAAGACCCTTCTTCGTATTTTCCACAGTGTCTACGGAGAGGATTTTATATTTCTCTCCTGTGTTATCAGCTTTTAAAGCTTTTAAGGGTATCATCAGGTTTCTCCTCAGGGTAAACCATTTTAATTGCTGAAACTGGTCCTCACACACAGACACTTCCAGACCCTTGGTTGTTCTCATTATTCCTCAACATTCCCTTAGTGATCAACACCCTTCTTAAACTGAATGACTTCAAATGCAGCCAGCATCCTTTACACATACCACTGACTATTGTTGCCTGGATGTGATTCTGTACATTTCAGTAGTTAGACTTTAGCTGGAAAAACCCCCAAAACAAATCAAAAAACTGTTCACTACAGGAAAGATCACCCAAATGTTACTTTACTTTTACAAGGGAGTTTGAATTTCTAATGCAATGGTAACTGCATGTTTGGTAATTACTTTCAATTCCATCTACAAGTCAAAAGTAGAAGGTATTGATGAAGACTAAAAGCAGAAGAGATCCTTTTGGAGTCAAATTCAACGGGTAATTTTAAAAGTGTGTGCCCCTCCCTCAATTTATGCACTTGCATAAGATGTCAGGTTTGATTTTTACCAGATATCCATTGCTTATGACAGTATATTCAGCAACTGTGTCAAAATGCTTCTCACAGGCAAAGTATTGTATCAATTGCTTCTCCTCTATGCAAAATGCCTGTCTGTTTTGGAGGAAAGCTAGATTAATTTAACCTGGTTAGTTCCTAGCAAGTCCATAGTTTATTTCCTAGGTGCCCGATAATTATTTTCACCAACGTGTTTTTCCCCAAGAATTGATGTAAGAGCATTCGTCATATTACCAGCTTTGATTTTTCAAAACTGCAATGACTCATCAGGTCAAGTGATTATTAGATCAAGTAAATACTCCCCAATTTATTATTTTCCTACACCCACTGGTGTTTTTACCTCTTTCTGATAATGTGTTGGCTGCCCAATTAGACCAAAAGATCCTTGGCAGGCAAATCTTTCTTCCCTTTCCTTCCAGTATATGCCTGAGGAATCTCTCTTGTTGTTATTTCACAGGTCAAAAGCTGGTGGTAAGAGGAGTAGTCCCTTCCCGACAGTGAAAACTATAGCAGTCAGCATCTGGTTGTTGATCTTAGGGAACACTTGAAACTTGAGTGTCATGGGAAGCAAGAATTTGGGATTGGAACCACTGAGCAAAGGAAAAACTCTTAATGATACTGGTGGAAATTCACCAGGAGAGGGGAAAAAATAAAATTACAATTCCTAATGAAGAAAGAATGATTAAAGAGCCACTCACTCTCCTTAGGTTCACTAAGAAGTTAACAGCACTGAGATTTCCAGGAAGCTGTCCAACAAAGCAGGAAAGAGTGATGAGAAGTTGTGGATTCTTTGATGCTTAGAATTAAAATCATACTCACATCTTAACTAGCCAACCTGTTTGCACATTTTTCATGCTTTTAAGTTTGCTCTTTTTAAAGACTACATTAAGAATAGCAGAGTATGTCAGCTCATCATTCATTCTCTGTAAGCCACTTTTAACATTAAGCATTATATTTTTAGCATAATATTCTGAAAAGCTTTCCTGGCAGAAGGATGATTTATTATCTAACCATACTTTTTTTTTTTTTTCTCCCTTTGAATTTTACATTTACAAAATCATTATTGTGGAATTCCTCTACTTATGTAGGTTGAAATCCATTGTAAAATCATAAAAATTATTTTTCTTTTAAATCTGATTCCCCAATAACGCTGACATTTAAGAATTTTGGAAGGTAAATAATCTCTTTTTCAATTTGGCTATTCAAGATGGTCAAAATCTCCTGAAAAGAGGTCAGGGGGGTTTTGGCTCAGCCAATGCCAAATCAGAATCTTGTCTGATTTAGCCTTAAACTGACAGAAATGTTAACCTAAAGCTGATCCAAAGCAAAATGCTGTATTTGTATCTTTTTTCTATTAAAACCCAGGACTAGTCAGAACAATTCTCTATTCATGTTACTATTGTTTCAGGGGATTTTGACGGTGCCTTCTGTAATCTTATTCCACAAAAGCAAGAGTTGATAGTATTTATATGCATTTGAAATTTCATGTTTTATTTATGTTATCTGTGTATTATACTTCTGGGCTACTGTGATATCAGCCCTTGGGAAAATTAAAACCTTCTGCTGAACAGACTCCAAAATAGGTTTGGAAAACACCACCACAATCCCTGTTTACTGAAATATCACCGTTATTACTATTTTTTTTTTTTTTTCCCCATTATTAGTAGGATCAGTGATGGATTTGGCTGCATCTGGAGCAAGGATTTCACTTTCTAATTTAAAGAATGATAAACGAGGGGAAGATAAACAGCTATGCAAGAGACCAAGGTAGCGCGTTTTTGCCAGTTTGGGCATTAGTTTAACCATTGCCAATATGGTGAATGGAGAGGGTCAGACAACTGTCAGCAAGGAACAGATGGACTAAAGAGCAGCAGAACATTTTAAACAGTTTAGAAGATTATTACAAAAGTCAAAGTGTCTACAGAGTAGGATTGGGGAGAAGGGGAAAGATGTGGAGAGGGAACTAACTGGCTCTAGGAAATTGTTCAGCAGGTGGTTAACGTTGCCTGGTACACATGGTGTAAAAACTACGGCACTAGAGGAAAAGTGGATGGATGCCTGGCAAAAATTACTGCCAAAAGCAGCTTCTGCAGAGAGTTTTCTGACCCACTCGTGATCCAGCAAAAAGTATTCAGACATTCGTTACAGCAGAGCTTCACTCCACTGAGCACATCAGAGGTGGCAGTTCCATGCAGGTATCCAAACTGTGAGAGGCTGATCGCTACGCTTGTTAAAAAGAGGTCCCTCATGGCAAAAGTAATGTGTGTTGATGCTTATCCCATTGGGATTTGAATACTTGCAAGAAAGAATCGCTTAATAATGTTTGTCAAGTTCTACTACTGGTTTTTAGTTCCATACAGCATCATTTTAGACCCAAAGAAAGTCACTGCTACCTTTATTTAAATATAAAAGCTAGACTGATCTCAGTCAGTGTCTCCATGATACAACACCCAGAATTGCAAGAGAATAAATAATATAGAAACTGGGAATTTATTCTGGCAATTCTTATAAAAAGAACACTTAAAAACACAAAATACACCATTATACCCACTTACATAGCGTGTATTTAATGGGACCTTTGCCAGCAGTTTGGAAGATTCTCTGCTCCAAAACTTTGATCTGAATTGTATTCAAATTTCTAGTCCTCATAAGAAATTCAGCTTTTTCATCTATGTCCTTTGTAGGAATCACATGAAATTTGAAATCCCTTTTCTTTTTAAAAACAAATGCTCCTTCAAACTCTTTGTGTCTCTCCTATATTCAGTATCATATTTCTAAAGATTGAAAGATCTCCTTAAAAAGTTTCCTTCCAGCAGCCCTAGGGATTAGGACTTCCCTATACACACTGAGGTTAAGGCACATTTGCTGCTTTAAAAAAAAAATAAAATTTGGGAGTGGCTAATTCTTCCAATTCAGCATCATTCAGAGGTTGTCAGGTAGTAAGCAATAAAAATTATTATATAGAAGGAATGACAAACTGGAATGAAATATTCCACAGCTTTTTTCACCAGCAGGCAGACTAAAGTGATTATTTCTCTGTCTTTTGATCCATCAAAAATAGTAACTACACTGTACCTTGGCAATGAAGTAAATAACTGTTGAACAGACTGGAGAAAAAGCTCTCAAGGCAGCCTCACCACCATCCAGGACACTGGAGTTGTCGAGTCATGAAACTTCTAAAAAGATAAAGTAATACCTTACTCCCTAACAACGTGGCTTTCACTGATGAATAATCATTTACTATTTGATTCTCAATTGTTCTAAGCAAGAGTTTAAAGCACAAGTGTAGAATTTTGCAAAATGAACTTTATTTTAATATTTCTTCCTATTTCCATGATGTACAAGGAATCTGGCCTTGACATTTTCCACCCTAAAAATGACAGAAGTGTGGTATTTGAGTTTCTGCATTGTTAAAAGAGACTGCAAGAGTTAAGACTTAATATCCAATCCTAATTATTCTTATGAAAAAAACAAGGTAACTAATGGAAAATACGTAGTCTTACTGATCCAGTACCAACAACCATTAAGTCATTTGCCTGTACATTACCTTTCTTTCAGTAAAAAAGTTGGTTATTAGTTTGGGAATTTTATACTAGATAAGATATGGTAGCAAAACGGTGACTCAATGTAATTTTATACAAGACAAAAGAAATAGAATCATTTAATGTGTTTAAATATTGACTTAATAACATCAACACCTGTTGAAACTTCACTTACATGGGAGTGATAAAACAGAGCCCAATACAAAAGAGGAAAAACTGCTAAATTATTTAGTTGCATAGGGCTGCAGAAGTGATTTCATTTAAAACAAATTCTCTGCTCAGAAGTCATTTAAGAGATTCTAAGCATATGTGGGATAGAAACCATGACAAGATTTTTTCAGTCAAAATAATTAATGGAATACGTGCATTCACCTTTTACAAAGACAAGAATTTTAGTGCTTTAAATAAAGTCATTTTTTTTTCCCCCAGTCCAAAAGGTTGGCATTTTCTTGACAAAACAAAACGAACAAAAAAAAAAGTTTGTGGTTCAGACTGGGGAGAAGGTCAGTCTCTCCACCTCAGCCCGCAGCATTCTGAACACAGAAGCTCAGAGCTCAGCTTATGTTAGATGATGTCAAACTAATCCCCAGGAAATCCCTGTTCATCAGACAGGACAGCCGAGTGCTTTCAGGTGCTGCTACTGACTGTTCCATGTTTTAACAGTTAAACTTTTACTGAAACCTCTGTATAAAACTCCAAAGCGTACACTATGGAGCAGGTTAACAGAAGGAATAAATGGAGGATCTCAAATGATACTTAGGATTTTGGATTCTCACATGAAAGATAAGAACCTTAAGTTTAAACCAAACCCTTTCATCATTTGGGCCAGGCATCTGAATCATGACCTGCTACCCCCACAGCAGGATGTTACTGGTAACAAGGAAACACATCAAGCCAGCTAAAACTGCTTTCGGCCAACAATGTAGAAAATTTGAGTTTCAGACCTTTGCTGGTGAAGTTATAAATAATTTTTAAGTGACCAGGTCACCCAAGTAACATCTCTACTATATCAGAGGTGTTTTGTCTAAGTGTACAGGACGTCAATTTTTCTTACAGGCTGACAAGTACTTGGATATATATGGAACTTGGAAGTCTGAAAGGCAGAAAAAGAAAAGCTTTGGAATTTACATATGCCAGTGCAATATACTGTAGGCATTGTTCTCATAACCCTGGTCATTGTATAGTAAATTATGAGTCAAATTTATAAGTTACATAGTCTATTTCCTTGTGACTTGGAAGAATGTTATTTGTCCATTTAAGTCAGTCTCTTCCCAGTATCTCCTCTGACTATTTGGATAGAAGGAAAACATGGTGCAATCGAAGTTTTGCTTAGTGTTCTGCACAGAACACTTTTCTGCTGAAAGTTCTTACAAACATGCATTTGGAGAATGCATTTTGAGCTTCTACTGCTTATAAACATATTGCCCACTAAGTCCTGTTCTTACAAAACAGTCTGTGTCATTGTTCTTAGTAGAAGACGGGAACCTCACTGCTGTAACAACTGTGGAGTCTTCTCTAGTTTTCAGGCTAAATTCTGTTGAGTTTGCACACACTTCTTGCTCTGCCTGTTGCACCTTACCTCACACACCACTCCTTCCACTGATGTATTTTTAGATGGTGTTAAGAAAAATTGAAATTGGACAAGGATGTGGTTAAACAAGAACATTCAGATCTCTTCTCTGCTTCGTTGTCGTAAGCCTTTCCCACATTTACTCCAGGACGAGTTCAACTTTCTATCAGTGGCCATAATCTTGCAGAGCACTTCAGAAGAACTCGTTATCTCTCCTTTCTACAACAATGCTCTATGTACCTACCTCTTCTGAGGTAAATAGAAATGGAATTTACCATCTCATGGCACTATGACATGACTCATACTCACAAGATAACTGAATCACTGCTTCATGTCCTTCTCTCCAGCTGTTGAAAGCCAAAAAGCGCCTACTTTACATCTGTTCTTAGTAACTTTTCGGCTTAAATATTACATTTTATACTAATCACTTTTATTCCAGTTCTATTCCTTGAGGCTTCATGATCATCTAGATGTTAGTTATCTTTGAGATCTCAGATGTCCTTTATATTGATCACACATCCCAGCCCTGCATCCTCAGCAAATTTCACTAGCACACTCAGTAAGTGAAATAAACTCCCTGAGGACTCTGTTTAATAACACTGTCTCTTGCAATCAATACTCATCTTTCAGTACTGCCAGCTTTCCCTCCATATTAGCTGGCTCCTAAACTATGTTACTCTCAGAAATCTAATAATCTCTCTCCTAACTAGTCATTCCTCACAACAGAATGAAGTTTTGGCATAGCAGCTTAAAAATGTAATTGAGATAAGGCTTTAGGGAAGGTTAATATTCCTTAGTCACCTGATCTGAGCATGGGCATAAGGGAAAACACACAAGTATTGCCACACTCAGGAAGAGACCAAACAAGCTTCTCTTCTCATTAGTCAAGGAACAAGCTTTGTGTGTCTCAAAATACACCAAATAAACAGTTTGTCCAATAAAACACTACATACGTTCCACTTCTCCCTACAAACAGGACCTTTCTTACTGCAACTCAAACCGTCAGATCTATTGCATCCCTCCATTACTGGTCATTTGGTATATTATTTAAAAAACAATACCAGTCGCCCTTGACATAAGTAGTAAAGATAAATCAAATAATGCAGTCCTCAATTTTCAACTTTTTTTTTTTTCCATTAGAAAGATGGAACTATTTTTCAAAGTATTAGTTGCTTCTCTAGTTCCTTTTAATGAGTATTTAGTTAGAAATACATAAGAGGTGTAATATAAATGATTTCAACAGTTTGTTTATCATTACCCCTTTCCAACCAGGCTCATTCTGCCCTACACTGCACACACTACTTCTTAATTAGTAGACTGCTATCTCCCCACATTTTCTCTCGTGTGAAAAAATTTATCAACAGCATTTGAATAGCAGAAGTTTCAAAGATAGGCTACTTTTGGTCAAAGAAATGAGGGAAGAAAGAGAGGTCAGGACAGGGAGAAAGACTTAACTTGCTTTTGCTCTGTGTAAACTGTTCCTTCCTAATGAATTACTACATTCCTTTGACTAGTGGGTGGGTTAAGGGCTGAAGGAAGAAGCAAATTAATACTATGTATGTTGGCTTTTTGTTTGTTTTTAAATAGAGACAGTCTGTAGGAGAAAACATGTTATTTTCATTCGTAGTCCTATGCACACTGAAACAGTGTTCTTCTAAACAGGACTCGACAATGTTTCGTTTCCCATTTTCCTCCACTATCTGGTACTCACATTTCAGGAACACATTTCTATTTCCCGTTGCTTTGTAACATTTAGCACGTTTTAACACTTGAAAATAAGTCCTGGCAGAAATATTTATACATCTCAAAGTACATAGGAGAGATGTGAAGTTACTAAGTACAACGCTACCACCAGAATGAATTGTTAAGCAGATCAAGAAAGATATTATTCCTCAAATATCTGCAAAACATACATCTGAACTTTAGTTAACAAACACTACTACTTCTGTTGTGCTTCCAGCATGTGAAATTGCAAAGAGCCCACTCTAAGCTGTATTGCTCCCTGTCATATTCCGTATGATATTAAACAAGAAGAATATTTTTTTTAAAAGTCAAGAATTATGCATTCTAATGTTTCAACATTTATTTTGTTTTACAGCAGATCCTGTCAACAAGGATTAGCAGTCAGTACATTAGTACTCACTCATTACATTAGTATTCCGTCTATAGAAACTCAGAATAAACAAGGAATACGTAAGCTCTGCCAATCAAATTTCAATGGCCTCCTTTAGAGATGCTGCAAACTGTTGGGTTAGGGAGTTTTATACAGCATGACACAAAACACAACTCTTCTACCCTTTTCTCACCCCATCAACGTCCAACAAAAAAAAAAAATCTACAGCTGAAGTCTCAATGAAACTGAGATTCATGGTAAGACCATTAGATCATGGCGAAGCTACCTGAAGAAAGACTCTGCCCCACTGAGTACTACTGGCCTCTGAGAGCAGTGCTTCAGCTCACAATTTAGAAAACAACAACAAAAAAGGGTGTTAATGTTCTTAGCAATCATCCATAGCTTGGTGAAGAATGGTGAGTTGGTAAGGTACCCTTCTGTCTGGAGTTGGTGGAAAATAAATATCGTTTTAGTAATATATAGTGATGTTGCAAATATTGCGAGGGATTTTTTTAGAAAAATATTACAATTATTACTGCAATGGATCCAAAACTAAACTAACAACAGTTCTGTCACACCCGATTTATTTTTCCTACAAAAATGCCAAAACTCAGCTGCATGTTTTCACTGCTTTGCTCCAGCCTATTGCCAAACCAACTGGGAGTTCTTGCACTTTTGGCAAGGTGACATAGCTGCTTGTTTCAGGTAAAGGAATTTTTTAGTCAAAGCTTTATTCCAATAGAAAGAAGGAGGAGGTAGTTGGTTCACATTTACTTCTCTTCTTCAGTATCTGGTTTGATTCAAAATCAACTACATTTGATATTTCTTTTTAAAGAAAAAAATATATTCTTTCTTAATAAGCCTTTGAAGTATCTTATCCCAACACAGAACCCACACTTCACTCAACTTATCTCTTTTCACAGTCAACTGCCACGTTCTACATTCTAAACCTTAAGAAATTACCAAACAAAATCCCAAGAAACAACAGAGTATAACAAAAACTTGAAAAGTTTGCTAAAATGCTCTAAAGATACGTAATTTTTTTTTGTGCATGTAGCTAAGCATCTAAATGCCCATCAGTAAAGTTATTTTTCCTTCATTTGTCACTAACTTATACTTGCTATTTACTCAAGTTTTCACCAGAGCTGGTATGTATGGAACCTAAGACATTGTCAGTCATCATCTCATGTCATTGGTTCTGTATTCATTTCCTTTCCTGTCTTTACAATCCCAGTCGCAACCTACGAC